>MU951553.1:0-13471 GCA_036418165.1 Cooperia oncophora
CCCGCCCCTATTCCCATCTTACGTAATTCTTCCTCTATTTCCCCTAACTGCCTAGCACTTTCCTGGGATTCTCTCCCATGAATTCCTTTCTCCCGAAAAATAGCCGTCGAGCGGGTGAGGAGGCTGTATAACGCACATGAGTCGGGAAAGATCGAGGAAAGTCAACTCGACAACAATCTCCTCAAAAGGGCGAATATGACCCTTACCCTCCATACAGCTACCAAATACGAGCCGTTCTTGGGAGCCACGAGTGCAACATGCCCTTTTATAAAGGGGATAGATGATGAACCCTGAAAGGAAGAGTACAACAAGAGGGAGTGGTGATTCAACGGTTCAACATCAACGTTCGATATTGTGAGAACCCCTGATTTCCCGGGAACTTCTGCCCCTCAAGGTTAACGCATACGATAGCGCACTCGCCCGGAAAGCGTGAGGTGCGGGTTCGACTCCCGCCTGGGGTCACGACTTTTGCCCATAACTCAGCATTCTTGTGATACTTTTAAATTAACGCCAACCTTTCTGAAAATTACCCCTTGCCTCATCAATCAAAGACCTTCCCCTTTTGAGCTCATCTCGGATCCCACAACACTCCCTTGATTCTAACGGAAATCTGTTGTAGCTAACCGATAAAAAACCGATGTTGCTAGTCTAAAACCGTGAAAGGGGAACATTCCGATCAAATTTTCAAAAAGTAGTAATTTGGGACCTTATTTTCTATGGCAGTCCTTACTGTATCACTGCTGGACCATGAAAAAGATGGGAACAGCACTGGGAACTTGAACCCGCGGCTATGTGATACACGGAATCGCGCCCTTATCCTATGGGCCATGCTGTCTAGAATTAGAATTTGAATATATTCAACTGGGAAAATAGGGTGCAAAAAGAATATTCTGGGAAAAAAGACCTGTCAATATTTGAATTGCAAGTCATTGCCTGAACTAGGTTCGGATTGAAAGAGTAAAACCGCTTTCGCTTTCCCCTACAATTTTGAAATTTCAATAAAAATAGTAAGATAGTCATGAGTACACACAAATGCTAAAGGTTCATTGGAAAATTGCAAAACGTTTGCACGGAGTGGGATTTGAACCCACGCACCCATACGAGTACCAGAACGCTCAATCCGCTTCCTCGCGATAAGTGTATGCTTGAGTCTGGCGCCTTAGACCACTCGGCCATCCGTGCACGAGCACGTCGCTCGTCAATGTACATTGTCAAAACGCTCTTCCGTTGGTGCTGGATCACTGGTAATTTCCATGCAGCGCTTTTATGTTTTCCCAAGACCGTCAACGATATTCTAATACGGACCCTAGTTAACCGAAGTTGAAAAAAGGATTATTTCTGATAAATGCGACGGTGAAACCGGTTTTTTTGCCCTATTTTGTGCAGCATAAATTGTTCTTTTTGAATTGTTTTAGCGGTCTATGAGAAGAATCTGCAATATTTTTGTGTCTGAGACTGAAAAAATACTGTCAAGCATGCTTTTTTTGCCATCAGGAAATAGAGGAATAAAAAAATTCTAGGGGTTAGCACCAAACTTCAACCGTGGTCCCTGTTTCTCTTCCAAAGCAGTCCTGATTCGTTCGGTATCGGTTTTGAGCGTTATCAGTCGCGATTCCATAACTTTGGGTTAGTTCCCGTTTACAAACCGTTGGCAAAGAGCCAATGTAAAAATTTGAAGCGCGTGATGCGCTGTTCCGAGCGCGCATTCAGTTATTCTCCTTACTAATCCATTTTGCATTTACACTTCCCGAAGTATCCCCCCCCCTTCTTTTCTTGCAATTTCGGCATGCTAGTTGGCCAGTGACCCCTAGGCTCAAGCAGCGCCCTTTGAACAGGACGATCCATTCGGAACGTTAGGCTATGTTGTAAAAAATATTTCAATTAACAGCCTCGTTAAAGGAAAACAGGATACGTCGTGCGTTGGATCCTACCAAGGAGGTCGCATTTAGTCGCTGGAGAGAGAAGGGGAGGTGTCCCGTTTCCCTTTCGGGAGAAGATTTCTGGTGTTCGACTCATCTCAGCTTTTGCTGGTTTCTAAAATGCGCTATATGACCCCTGTCCCCCTCCTCCTAGTTCGACGGCAGTTTTTTGGGAAAGGGGGAACAGTGAAAAAAGGAAAAAGTGGACGAAATTGAAAAACAGAAGGTTTCAGAAAAGTTAAGACATTTAGGAAAATGGGGAAGTGGTTGTACCAGAGAAGGGAGTTCTTAAGAGAGGGGGGGGGGAAGATCTGTGAAATATTATAAGCCATGAAATGCTAGCAGTCAGTAATTTGTGCAGAATACTTGTCAACTCATGCAAAAAAAGACTTGTCAACTCCTTGTAAAGTAATGAACACACAACGAAATTGTAGTACGGCCTCTCCCCCCCCACCCCTTCTAAGCCGACTCTACCGAAATTCAAATCTACATAATTTGAATGCTAGATATTGGTTGAAAGTAATCAACCCTCCAGACACTACTTCAGTGCTTTTAAAAATGAAAACTTGGCGTAGTTCATGACATCCGGGGCCGAGTATTGCGCATAAACCAACCTGCCATTTTATCAAAAAATCAGATATTTTAGGATGCGAAAAAATCATCCACGTTGGAGCAACGACTTCGGGAACTTTCGATGAAGTATAAGCAACAAGAGCACTCACCTGAACAATCACCAGCAATGACGAAAAAGTCTTATACAGTAGGTAAAAAGTAAGAATATAATCCGAGACCGTTCTTGTTTTCCAACTACAAAGATGTATACTGAAGTATCGAATGAAAATAAAAGTGCTTCTGTTCGTTTTATTAGAAACAACACAGTTGTTTTGACCATAATGACAAAAACAGCGATGAATAAATACGAAGTATGATCGAGCCGAAAATAACTTCTACAAAGGGAGAGAGGGCTCACAGGTACTACATTATTTCGAAAGAAAACAACACTTCAAAAACAAAAATGTTCAACAAATCAACTGGGCGAGGGCAAAACCCAAGCTTCAAGCTCGTGCCTCTATCTCCAGGGCCTCGTCGGCTTCACAAAACTTGGGCTTCATACAGTCCTCAACATATGCGACTTCCAGAGGAGACACAGCTACACCATTCCATATGGAGACCTCTTTGCTAAGATCTGAATGCGAAGGGTGTCAAAAACAGAAATAGCCAAATAACTGACATTCTACCGCACTGCATAAGGATCTTGTTTGCTGACGTGAAACCGTTTTTGCCCGCCTATTTTGGAAGCATGTAATTGTTCTTTTAGAATTGTTTTAGCGGTCTATGAGAAGAACTCTGCAATATTTTTGTTCTTGAGACTGAAAAAATACTGTCAAGCATGCTTTTTTTGCCATCAGGAAATAGAGGAATAAAAAAATTCTAGGGGTTAGCACCAAACTTCAACCGTGGTCGCCTGTTTCTGCTCCCAAACAAGTCCTGATATCGTTCGTATCGGTTTTGCGCGTTATCAGTCCGATTCCAGTAACTTTGGGTTAGTTCCCGTTACAACTCGTTGGCAAGAGCCAATTAAAAATTTGACAGGCGTTGCCTGTTGAGCCGCGCCTTCAGTTATTCTGCCTTACTAATACATTTTCGCCATTTACACTCCCGGACGTATCCCCCCCCCTTCTTTTCTTGCAATTTCGGCATGCTAGTTGGCCAGTGACCCCTAGGCTCAAGCAGCACCCTTTGGAGAGGACGATTCATTCGAAACGTTAGGCTATGTTGTAAAAAATATTTCAATTAACAGCCTCGTTAAAGGCAAACAGGACACGTCGTGTGTTGGTCGGTAGCCAAGAGGTCGCATTTAGTCGCTGGAAAGAGTAAAGGGGGGGGAGTCCTGTTTGCCTTTCGGAAAAGATTTCTTGGTGTTCGACTCTTCTCGAGTTTTTCTGGTTTCTATAAATGCGCTATACTGCCGCCTGTCCCCGCACCCTCCTAGTTCGATGCGACAGTTTTTGGGAAAGGGGGAAAGCAAAAAAGAAAAAGTGCCGAAGATTGAAAAACAGAAGGTTTCAGAAAAAGTTTAAGACAATTTAGGAAAATGGGGAAGTGGTTGGACCAAGATGAAGGGAGTTTTTAGCGATAGGGGGTGGGGGAAATCATGTGAAAACATATAGCCAGCATAAATGCTAGCCACTTCAGTATTTGTGGCAGTAAACTTGTCAACTTCAGGCAGAAAAAAGACCGTCAAACTCTGTAAAGTCATGGAACACACAACGAAATTGTAGTAACGACCCTCCCCCCCCCACCCCTTTAAGCCGACTTAACGAAATTCAAAGTCTACCATATTTTGAATGCTATTGATATTGGTTGGAAAGTAATCAACCGCCTCCCAGACAACTACTCAGTGCTTTTCAAATGAAAACTTGGGGTAGTTCATGAGCATCCGGGGCCGAGTAATGCGCATAATGCAGCCTTGCCATTTTATCAAAAAATCAGATATTTTAGGATGCGAAAAAATCATCCACGTTGGAGCAACGACTTCGGGAACTTTCGATGAAGTATAAGCAACAAGAGCACTCACCTGAACAATCACCAGCAATGACGAAAAAGTCTTATACAGTAGGTAAAAAGTAAGAAGATAATCCGACGAGACTGTTTCTTGTTTTCCAACTACAAAGATGTATACTGAAGTATCGAATGAAAATAAAAGTGCTTCTGTTCGTTTTATTAGAAACAACACAGTTGTTTTGACCATAATGACAAAAACAGCGATGAATAAATACGAAGTATGATCGAGCCGAAAATAACTTCTACAAAGGGAGAGAGGGCTCACAGGTACTACATTATTTCGAAAGAAAACAACACTTCAAAAACAAAAATGTTCAACAAATCAACTGGGCGAGGGCAAAACCCAAGCTTCAAGCTCGTGCCTCTATCTCCAGGGCCTCGTCGGCTTCACAAAACTTGGGCTTCATACAGTCCTCAACATATGCGACTTCCAGAGGAGACACAGCTACACCATTCCATATGGAGACCTCTTTGCTAAGATCTGAATGCGAAGGGTGTCAAAAACAGAAATAGCCAAATAACTTGACATTCTACCGCACTGCATAAGGATCTTGTTTGGCTGCGGATGCTGGGGCGTGTCAGTCAGGTATGGCGCAGTTCCAGCCCATTTTCCTTAAGTTGCTTGCCTCTTGATTTACCTTCCTTCCATCCCCATAGGCTCGAGTCCCTGACTAGACCGGGGCGGCGACGGTAGCCCGTATCTTTTCTTTTTTTGCTTTCGACAAGCGAGAAAACCGTGTTGACAACCATTGCGTCAAAAATTGGTGGAGAACGGAGTGGTGCTGCGCCACCCATCCCTGACACGCCCCAGCATCAACAGCGAACAAGACCAAAGAAACTATGGGTATGCCGCAGCTGCAAAATAGCAATGTCTTTTTCGAATGTCTGCTCAAGAACACTTCAATTCACTGGTTTAGTTTGGTTTCCCGCGGGGAAAAATTCGCAGGTAGATTTCACCCTCGCACGTTCTTCTACTGTTTTGAAAACCTTAAGTTCCTAACAAAGTACGCCCTAGCAACTCGGGATTCTGCACAAAACAGAAAGTAAGATCTCAAAAATGATATAACAAAATAGCTGGCTTATAGAGAAACCTGTACCTAGGAGGGAAAACAACCAGTTTCAACTGTTTCCGGTGCGATTTTGAAAAAGCGAAGTAATATAAAGCCTTCGCTAGTGATCAAATCTTCTTGGGATGCGGTACGCATCCTTACTCCATTCAAAATTGAGTTTTAACATATGGATCGCGGCTAGTAAAGCGGGGCGACTCAGCATCACACCTAGCCCGCCTCAAAATTTGGAATACGACGTACCTAACTCTAGGTTCGAAGATCCTTCCCAGAACAGCAGAATGCCCCTCCATTACAAATATACTCAGGAGTGTCTTGCAGTACTACAGTACGGAGATCCTGAAAATTCCCTTTGAGAGTTTGCGAGGGAAAGACCAAGAACAAAGACGACTAACCATATCATCAAAGAGAGATCATAAGCGATACGCATTCCAGGTTCGGTTGGATCGAACAGAAGTGGGACTTCCAGGTAAGAAAATACCTATAACAAATATTCAGAAAAACTCGAATTCATATCGAACTGCCTGCACACTGCCACTAATAACAAGTTCCCACAACACTTGTTCCTATGACATGTTCATGCTGTTCTCCCTCTTCTTCTCTTAACTAAAGTACCAAACGATGTCGGAGTTAAATTCAGACTCGTTCAAGCCAAAGCCATATGGCAAGAATATGTTTTTCCAGCAAAAGTTCAGAATTAATCAGGGCACCTCCTGTCGCTGGTAAATATTTTTGTGCAATAGATCCCCCTACCTGCTTTTTGTGACCCCTTTCACCACGATTCAAACGGAAGATTTTTCTCGAGCACGAAAATGGCTGTGATCCCCTCTCGAAAAAAAGAGCAAACTACGAACCCGCTCCACGCGCCACCAATGAAAGTCTCCGCAAGCTAGAAAGGAAAATCAACTACATGGAAGGAAATTCCTTTCTTCATTTTCGCATTCCTGCCCCACCCGTCCCCCCATCCGCTGGAGAATTGTCTTAGCGTAGTACCGCGTATTTAGAAATAGCACTCCAATCATGGTCCGGGAAAACACGCAAAAAGTGGTGCCATTTGAATCGCTGCCGCCGGTGCTGCTTCACAAGCAACCCATAGCCGTTGAGCCTCCCCTTAACGCCCTGGAGAATCACGAAAATCATGCAATAGCAAATGCTCGCAAAGAGGCGACAACTTCACGGAAGAGATTCAGCAAAACAGTCTGTCAAAACAGAGCACGTAATCACTTACCAGTAGAAAGAGCCTCGAATACTCTCCTGAACGCTGGGCCTAGAGGTAACGCTTGCCTGTTCGATGTATTCATAACTGCGAAGTGCGCCTTAAACAAGCGTAAATATTAATTTTCAAAGAAAAATACACAAATTGGTTCAACAATACTTTCGGATTCTCTCAGATGAAATACGAATAACGGAATTCCAAAACCTACCAAATACTCAATAACCCAGACAGAAAGCGGCTGAAGTCCAGTGTAACGTCGCCGGATGTCTTTCAGAACACGGACAAGCATCTGAAAAGTATGACCCTAGCACTATCTATGGAATCCATTCAATTTACGAAACTCGAACTGACCTTGAAAGGAGATTGCTGTGTTGCTTCTTCAAACCATGCGACATGACGTAGTGCGTGGTGATTGATCATCATGACGCGTTCAGCAACTGAAATTCATGTAAAGCAGAATAACTGGTTTAGTTCAGATTAAGTATTGGTCTAACACTGAGAACTTACGATGAAGATCTGGCTCCAAGTTCGGGGCATTACTAGGAAGTGTTGTTATGAGTATACGCACTTGAGCGTTCGCTGCAGCCAAAAGACACCCAAAGTCGCGTGAGACACAGGACACAACTGAAAAAGAAAGGCGCTAGACGACTCGTCTCAAAAGCGATCTTTAAAAAGTTCTCAGAAAAGGAATTACCTTCCTTCTGAGCACGAAGCTCTTCTGCAAGTTTGTTTCCCAATGCAGCTACTGCTTCGACTGAAAACAAGTTCACGCTAAGAAGAGTGTCACAGATTCAGTCCACTCGTTTAAAGTGTGATATGATTAGTAAAAGCTAAGGCGCCAGTCAGCTAAGGGGAGGGTGGACAGTGGCATTTGTTGGTTGCAGTCTAGGTAACAGGTTATTTTATGAAGTCCTGTGAACTCTCGTCAAACGACATTGGTAAAGACAACAGTTTGCTTCTGATTGCGAGACAACAGAACCTAGAAACAAGCAAGATAATCTAAAGTAGGGATGATGCCAAGAAAGGAATCCCAAGGAGAGATGTATTACTACATCTCAAGAAATATAAAATACTTTTTTGAACGGAGCAGATTGTTCCCAGGTGTTCCCAGTTTATTCATGTTGAGTTAAACTGGCGCTTGGTACAACCTTCCTTAAAAGTGGGTATCAACATGACCCCCCCCCCTGTGATCATTCCAATTCTCACTGCTCCGGGGATTTACTCCTCTCGAATAAAGTCGCTATTGAATATAGACTCCTCCAGATGTGATCCCTTCCTTTCCACGCCAGCTAAAACGACTTCCGTTGAGTACTTCCCTCTAACAGATGACTTGCTGGCTGCTGATTGTATCCCCACCACAAGCATCTCGCTTACCCTTCACGATCGAGGTACCATGACAAGAATCACGCCCCCCCCTCCCCAGCAGACTAGCTCCGAAACTGTATAGAAAATGACTCACATGTAGGAAGTGTCTGCATTATAATCACAACATCAGCTACAGTGTGCCCGGTTAAAGCCGTATCCTTCTTGAACGATCCGACCTCACGATATTCCTCGAATCTCTGTAATATTTCCATTAACATTATTTAAGCGAGGTACCTTTAACTCGCAACTCAAGTTCGAAGGACTTACCACTCCCGGCACACCAAAAATTTTTTTTTTTTTTTTTTTTTTCAGGTGTTAGTCATTACTTTCTCGATGGCTGCTTTACTTCAAGAGTAGTGCGGCAACGGTCGTACGTTCAGCCTCTGTAGGAGTCAGAGCTGTCGCTCGAGCTACCACGTCCTCAAAATAAATTCTTTCAGAAATAAGAATCAATGATTCAATAGGTCGTCTCACTGGTCTCCAACAACCATGTTTTCTTGGAATTTTTGGCATCAGGGAGCTGGTAGTGAGGGAAGGGCAAGGGCTATGAATATATACCCGACGAACAGATTTTTTCCTTTACTATGCTCACCTCCACTTAAACACTATTCGCACTTGCCGGCCAGTTCTGGCACTAATGTAAGGTACTATGTGAAGACCATCTACTCCGCCTCCCTCCAACCGCCTTTGGGGGTGTCGCATGTTGCCACCACACTTTGGCCGCAAAGAGCGGAAGTGAAGGTCATCAATCTACACCGCTCTAGCAAAACGACGGCATTTGAGTGTTTCGGGCGACAGTGGAAGTATAGGTATAGTGTAGCTCGCTGCGGACGGGACGGCGTGTCAGGTGCGGCGGATGAGTTTGGCGCGGTGCCAAACCCGTTCTACACCAGTTGTTAAAGTGAGGAAATTAGACGACTCTACCATATCCTTCGTATTACTCGTTTTCTACACTTTTGGTCACATGCGTGGCTTCTACAGAAGTAGAGAATGAGTTCGATGGCGTGGCACACTCGCCTGACACGCCCAACCGTCCGCAGCGAACTACAGTGTATCAATTCAGCGTTTTGAGCGCAAATCGGCATCTGTACTTTCCTTCAAGCCAAAAACGCTCGAAACGCTCACATCGCCATTGATGGACACAGACTAACACGGACAGTACACATTTCTCTGTCCTTTGCACAGCACCTGCCATTTACGCCTAATCGAACAGCGATAGCCAAGCTGACCAATAACGGTGCTTCAGAAACCACGTAAAAAAACCCAGCTAACCTGAGTGAGTTGAGCGTCGTTATTCTCATTGATACGAACGAAGACGTCGTTGGCGAGGTGAACGTCGAAAGGAGGTGGTCGTACTGGAAATGTTGGACCTGGCATAAATGGCGCACGACCACGAGGGCCGCCGCGGTAGCCTCCACCACGCATCTGAAGATTTACCTACTGTTACGTTGCCTCGAAAACTGACAAGCATATTCCAAGTAAGATTATTAGATTATAATGTGGTAAGATTAATTTTTTTTTTTCGTGGAGAACTTTCCATTGAAAATGTCTCCGAACAAGATCAAGCCAGACGAAAACTTTAGTAAGAACTAAAGTGGTGGCTATTTGGGAGAATAACAGGATTTGAAGAATCCGTGTAAAGAAATGTATACGTATTGATTTGGAAAATACGTCTAGTTCGTTTAATACGCGCAAATTTTTCCGCTGATTCCCCGATTCTTTGGATTGACACGTATACCTTCTTTTCGCGGAATATATGGCTCACCCAATCCCCCTAGCCTTTCAAGGTATTCACTTTGCATGAGAAGAAATCACACTATTTCTACATTTGTTTTTTCTTTTCGACTCCTAAATTTGAAAACTTAAATTCTGGGCATGCTTCGCTTCTACATAGGCAGAAACACTTAATTTTTTTTTGAGTTACCTTGCCAAGAACCACCAAATGCAAGAGTAATGTGACAGTCCACCACCTGTTATTTTTAAAAGTGCGAGTGAGCTATTGGCGGTAAATTTGGAAGGAGTTTCTCGGATGAAATTGCTAATGAATAATGAACAATATTTTGGATATTCGCCTCCATTGTAGTAATGGTAACACTCATAGGTAATGTGGAGATTCGCGAATAATCTCCATTTTCGTGCGAATTAAGCGCGATACCCGTGAGGCAGCTCACCGCATCAAATACCAAGAAAAGTCTGGCTCGCGTAAAAACGCATGGCCTTTCCTTTGAATTATCATAAGTTTCATCAATACGTGATTCGTCGTGTGTTAAATTGGTTGAAGGTTTTCATTAATACGCACACGTTCGCTGACGTAGATTACCTTCGACCAAGAAGATACTTATTGATATCACTGGGAAGAAAATGTTTGAATCAATAGGGAGGGCAGAGCAGGCAAAAAATACAAAAGCTTCCACTACAAATTTTGTGTGCGCGTTCCCGCATACGAAACGAGGCTGACAAATGAGCTTTATAGAGCAGAGAATAGGCAAATTCTTAGTATATGCCGAGAGCAGAGGGAAACCTCTACCCAATTTATTTAAAGTCACAAAATATAGAGGTGACCGGAACACGCCCCTAGTCGTTGGGGAATTTTTTTCGCGCTAAAAAAAAAAATTAAACCGACTTCCCTTAAGCATTTCCTCCGCTGATGGAAGCGCCCTTCCCCCGTTTCCCATCCCACCAACCATTTCTCCACTTTCTGTCGCTACAAAGTTACTGAAGTTTTACTTCGGGAAATCCTTCACTTTTCCCCCTGGAAAATATGGTCGGGGGAGGAGGCGCAAGGGCCAACTGCCAGTGATAGCGGGGAAAACCATGGCCGCAAGTGTCAAAAGCCAGAACCATCTTCTCAATACTGATACACCGCCCCTTCCACTTCGCGACCAAATACGCTGCTGGTTCCACCGTATTCGTCTCCTCGCTGATGGTTCCCAATGTAAACGTGCCCTGAATGGCGTTGGACGGCATGACTTTAAATTTCCGAATAGAACAACTTATCGTGGCACGCAATCACCCGAAAAAACAGGGCTTCTATCATCCGAGTTAGGGTCCAGACGGTATTTTCTCATCGCACCTTCTGACGCAGCATTTGATGGGCCAAGCCTCCCGGGATGCAGAGGAAAGTAAGGAAAGAGGGACCGGAAAAGGAAGGCGAAAGAATAGACAAGATGGAAACGGCAAGTTCCGTGAATTGACAGACACCTGAGACCGGTGAAAAATTAATCCTGGGTGGTGCAACCAAACCCAGTTCAAAGCGGGAAAAACGGAATTTGAAAGCGTGACCCATTCTGCAAGGCGCTCAATCGTTTCACAGCATCGTGGCCCGATTTTAAGTGTATCTCTGCATTATTCTATCTTCTTTTTTTACAATGCAATAGGAGTAATACTAAATGACCTTTCTTGGTTGCTGATAACTATTTTCCTATCTGAAAACAATAATAGTATTTTCTCTACGATGGAAAATAGGGCTACTTGGTAAATTAAGTAAAATGATTCATCTCCTGCTGAATGTGAGCTGTACTGCCGCACACGGTTCCTAGTAGGTTAATGTATATAAAATATAAATAGAACTTAGGAATAAAGCCAGTTTAATGAATCCAGTATTACTGGCCTGTTCTGTGGAGTAGAAAAGACATAATTAAGAATGATAAATAAAAAAGAAAAACTAAATAAGGGAAAGCGAGGGTACTCACCGACTTGAGCCTCATCCAATGCCGACGTGACATCGATTGCACTAGCCGCATCGGGCACCGCGAAGGGTCAGCGTCGGCCGACGTGCGTGTCGCGACGTGTGCACTTTATTTTTCGCGAATATTCGAATTCGATTTCGTGCGGATTTCTAATGATAGAAAAACGTTCCTTCGATTATTCTCCTGGAAAAATTTGAGATCAATAGATGCGCACGTTTTCATTGAGGGGATTTGGGAACAGATGCTGTTAATTATTGGCACTGACGGTTCTGATGAAACGCTGAAAAAAAACTATAAATATCGATTGCACGTTTTGGGTGACGACGCTCACAAGATCTGATATAGTCTTGTTCGCCGCGGATGACGGGGCGTGTCCACGCGGCTGTGTCTGGCGGGGTGCTCGAACGGGTTGTATCATATCGCTCGTATCAGAGCGTGTTCACCGGTTTAGGACACTTGTCCAACCAAGCGGTCCGGTTCCAGGTGTATTGTCTCAAGTTATCTAACTAGTAAGAAGTAGTTTGAAGGGAGAGTAAACGTAGAAGGGTTCAGAGAAGGCGAGCGAGGGAAAAGAAAAAGCCAGGAAGAAAAAAGGAAAGGAAGAGAGCTTCTCCGTGACCAAGTGCATGGGACGAGCGGACCGACCGCTTCATGAGAAGCCTCTCTTGAAGACGCGGACACGCCTCATCATCAGCAGCGAACCATTCTGCACGTATTGATCGGACTTCAGAAACGTCGATTACATAGGATCGATACGTATCTCATCTTCACGTCGTCATTGAGGCAAAGTTTGTGTAGTACCTAGTGAGACGGCGCGCACAGTCCAGGGGTCAAATCCGGGATTCACTCCGCCCGAGACCAACCAAGCCCTCTGTCACAGGAAGCATTATTAGTTAGGGATTTCGGTCGAGTCCGTCCGGGGGAGACCAGGGAAATTTTTTCGCAACGCCGCAATTTTTTGCTCAGAAGGCAAATACGACCCTCCCTCTCCCAACAGCGGGCAAATACGGTCCCCAACTCGCCCAGCGACCAAATACCCATTGAGGAATCCCCTTCCCCATTGAGGAATTCCAACGATTATGTGCCTTGCTCTGTCATCTGTGGACGGTAAATTGGCACCAGATTCGTCTGGGAGGATAGAAACACTGACTTGTACATCGGCTGGCCACCGCAAGTCATTGTATAGGCCACATCGCATTCAACAAGTCACCACTATTCTGAATGGAAGCAGTTTGCGTGGCACATCCTCAACAGTTTTGCAGACATTTCATGCTCATGGTCAGTACAGGGGAATATACTATAGCACAATGAAACGGGAAAATCAGCAGTCAAGATTGAAGACAGGCGCTTCCAGCGTACGCCAGCGGCAGTGCCGGGGAGAGGATGGATATCGATCTAGCGTTCCCAGCGTCACCAGCGTTTCACCAGCGTTTTGCTGGCGTTTGCAGCGGCAGGGGAGTAGAGACTATGTGGCCGTAAGAGACGCGCAATCGATGTGTATTGTAGAGACTATGTGGCCGTCAGAGACGCGCAATCGATGTGTATTGTAGAGACTGAGGGCGAGAGACGCGCAATCGATGTGTTTTGTACCCTCCAGCTCTCCCATAGTCTCTACTCCCCTGCCGCTGCAAACGCTAGCAAAACGCTGGT
>MU951554.1:0-13088 GCA_036418165.1 Cooperia oncophora
TATCAGACGTTTTCCAGCAGTTGGTCTCCTTCATCGGAGTCAAGCGATTGGTGGAGCACGAATCTGGCAGCGTTGACAGGGACATGTTCCATCATACGCAACGGAAAACACTGTAAACAAGTGCACAGGCTCGCCATGGACCTCCCTGAACCTTATAGACACATTTGCTCGCGTGAACAGACATTTGACGCCACAAGTTGCACCATCCCACCACCTCTGCGCGGCCCTCAGTGCGCGGCGCATCCAAAGTTGACGTGATCGGCGCTAAACGAACCATATCCTGCTCCTGCTCCACCACAGGATACGTTCTACATGCGTTCCTGGCTATTCGAACACGCTCACTTGAAACGGTACACAGGAAACGGGTTTTTCGCGCAGCTGGGAGTGTTCCTCAAGAAATCCCCATAGCGAGATCTCATGAATCCCGAGAGCTTCAGAAACAGTTCAAGAGGTTTTTAGAAAGAGAAAATCTTCAAACACTCGAAACCATTCTCAGATTTGTGAAATGTTGAGTTACAAAAAAAAATATTGATTCAAACCTGTTCGGTTGAAACCACTCCCCAACGAATCCCTATGGCAGATTTCTCTGTGATTTTTGCGACGTTCATAAACGTTTTAGTACTTTTAGGAAGTGCAAACCTTCCTCTACACGATACGGTCTCCTCTTCCCCACAGGTCCCGAAGTTATGGTCCTTCAAAGACACCTACCTCAGCTGGAAATTCTCGCTCCATGGCTAAAATTGCCGAATAATCTCCAGTCACAGCTGCAATTACATGCGCATTCTGCTACCGTACTCCACATAATCGGGGTAATGCATTTTTACGGCGGTTGACTAAACTTTTTCTTTACGTAGTAAGCACAAGCTAACTTTCTCTTTTCCTCGTTCCTCAATCTTGGAATAGACGTTGTTAACACTTGACTTCGCTGATGGCGCTAGAGGGCAGCACACCTTAGCGCGCTTAACGAATGCAATGCATCATTGAAATTTAATCGCGATACATCGTTATTATTACCATGTGTTTCAAAACGGCCATCGAAGAAGTTCATCATACGAGTTTCTCATAATACGATTGTACCGTTTTTTGTTTGCAATCATGTATTGTTCTATTATGTCATGACTTCAAGTCGTCCATTTAGTATGGGCACCTTCATACAAGTAGAATTTCATAGTGGGCGTTTCATAGTTTCATTTAAGGCGAAAAAACCGAACGGCAAAAAAAGGGGGGGTCGTACCGAACCCCCAAAAAAAGGGGGGTCGTACAGGCTCGACCAAAATCCCCATCGAATGCTGTGCCCTGTCCCGAAAGGGTTTTGGTACGTATCGACGGGCGTTTCGCCAAACCGCGACGTTTTTCGCCTTCGACAAAACGCTAGCTCCATCGCGGTGGCGTTTTTCGCCAGCGAAATCGATACACATCTATTGCTTTTCGCCCAACCGCCCAACCGCGGCGCGTTGGGCGGTTGGACTCTCCGATTCAATAACTATTTTTCGCTTTCCCCAACACCGCCGTTCCGTCAGGGCCTGAGACTGTAACAATGCCTAAAGGTCGACAAACTCGCCCACGTGTGCTCCCGTTGATTATCGAGTTGCTCGAGCAGGCACTAGTAAAGTCTCCATTCGTTCTGCATAGCGTTACCTAGGGTTGCCCAATATATTCTCTGTGCTCGAGGAGCACAGCGAACAACACATCGTGCTTTCACAGCTTTTCACAAAGAAGTCTGACCACCGATAAGCGGTCGTGTAGGTGTTCGTTTCACATCCCATGGAATCCAGTCGGTTATCACCGTGGTCATCTTCAAGAAGCATGACGTTCTTCTTCCGCTCGACCTCCAAAAACTTGGCAAATATGGCTGCTTCCCTGATCTTCCGAAACTGCGACGGACATACCCTTTCACTCGCGTGTAGCAGGACACTCCAAGCATAGCTCTTTCTATGGCGCGCTGAACGACTCTGATAGCACTTTCATGCTGCTCTTGTAGAGTCCAAGTCTTCGAAGTATAAGTTAGGGCAAGAAAGACCGCGAAACCAAAGAGCTGGACACGGACCCGGATGTCCTTCGTCTTCTTGCCCACTCCCTCGATGTTCTTGAAGCTTCCCAAGCCGCTCGCTTCCTCCTGCTCAGCTCTGGTGCCAGGTCCTTCATTATATCAGCTCTCCGACCCGGGTACACAAAGCAAGAAAATCAGAAGTCTTGTTTCGTTGAGCCAGAAAAGGGCATCAAAACTAGCCCGTTCTTCATGAACACTGACTCCCTCACATTCAGCAGCATACCGATTTTTCCACCCACACAGTTGAGACCATCCAGAATTCGCTGCGCTAACTCGATGTTTGCTCTGCTTGCTTGATGTTATCAGAACGTTGCCGTCAACAAAACGGAGATAAGGTAGCTGCCAGCCGTCGATCCTCACTCCAATAAATTCCTTTTTCAGGGGAGAATGTCCACTGTTGAGGATAGCGCTGAACAGTTCGGGTCGCCCCTGGCAAAACCCTCTCTTCTCGTAGATAACGGTGCCCTGAAGTTGGTGAAGAGCTCACGACGAATCGCCGCTCCCAAAATTTGGGGCCCTGTAATGAGGGGTGCGAAAAGTTCATGGTCTGCAGACAGCAGGGGTAACTGGGCGATAGTCGCCAGTGTCGTGTAAGACACCCATCCGGTACAACAGCAGAATAGGTCTGGTTTTTTGCGAGGTGGGTAGTTTGCATTACAACAGGTGACGCATGAAGAGCCGAGCCAGAGTTGTAACAAGAACTGGAGGTACATTTTTTTAATGTTCGGATTCGATCCGGCATTGAATGAGTGGCCGACGAGGTGGCGTGTTTGGTTTCAAAGACAGAATTCGCGATGAGCCAGAGAGATGTTCGTTGGTATCGAAGTCGGAAATAGAAGTGTACGTGCCTGTCGACTACCTCGTGAATAGAACAAGCGAAGAAAAGAGTTAAGAACGCTCGAAATCAGGTTGCCGTTGTGATCTCGGGCGAGGGGCCAGTAAAGAGCGGCAGGAGAGCACACAGACGAGACAGCCAAACCGCATGATATCTATCAGCGAGGGCGAAGTCACTGTCTTTTTGGCGGAGTCCCTGTATAACATTGTGAATTACCGATACCTCCCTTTACAACTTTTTGCCGCGAAACCGGTAGAAGACTATTCGTTGCGGACCAAACCACCCTCCTGGCGCCATATGTTCAAGTTCTGCACCCGATCGCGGACCGTGCCGTTAGAAATGGGTGCGTCTCAGACAGAGCAGTGAAGACTCGACGTATTGGCCCGCCAATTGAAGGCTTTGCGAAACTTATCGCTTCCTCAAGACTTCGCCTCTCGCTTCATTGAAAGCGGGGTCCTGCACGCAAAGGACCTCGTCAAGTCCTATGTAGAATTCGAAAACAACTTCAGCAAGTCAAAAACATTCGTGAAGCACCTCACGGCAAACCTTGGTAACAGGTGGGCGACATTGCGGTCCCAGTGCTGGGACGGGCAGCGCGGTGTGGTGTCCGGCGGACATATGTCACAATGCTGGGATGCAGCATGGGTAAAAAAACCCTATTCGAATGTGTTTCAGATTTTCAAAAACCACATATACTGTGCAGGAGGGCATTGTAGAATACAGTAGCTGTAAACCATGCAGTTGTGTCATTGGGAGTATTTAACCGAGGAGACAAATGAAAGTGATTTCCTTAGGAAAAAAAGGTAATTTTTGGATTTATAGAACTGAAGCTTCACATGCAGATAGCTAATGCAATAAGGTAACTTTCATTAATAGCGGATCTGGATCGAATCCAATTTACCACTCTGGAGCGAAAGTATTCCTTTTTGCGGCCTTGTTCCCACGTTCCACGTGAATGAGGCGGGAGTATTCCATGAAAATTTAGGGTTTATCTTGAAAGTAAACAAAAACAGCGAAGCCTTACCAGCTTCTGCATTGAATTCTAGTCTTCTTCAATTGTTTTGGTGTATAAACGCATTTATGCGCATTCTTCGAAAATAGGGAAAACTGCTTGGTCCCACGCGGCAGACACGCGAAAAGTCCTTGTGTTAATTAAAAACGATGGTGATAGTCGATCTCTTCATGGAAATTCCCACCAGTAGACTCCCATATGCAGCGTAGAAAAAAGCTCCCATAACTATATTTGAACCCCACTACCTATTATTACAAATCTGTTGCTTCTGCCTAACAGCTTTTGAAAACACCTGAAGGCACGCGGGTCGTGTTGTTGGTGACAGAGAACCAGTTCGCCTTCCTCATGAAAAGCTTCTCCTGAAATAGGATCTATCTCCATAAAAGGGTAGCGGTGGTGTGTCCTCCAGAGACAGTCGCGCAAATCTCGCGAAACCTCAAGTCACCATCACCGCTAACGCTGTAATTGGACCGTAGGCGCAAAAGACATACCGAATACAGATTCTTTAGAAGCGCAGAAATTTCCCAAAAACAACCTTTGAAGGCTCTGGAGCACTTTGCGAGTGGGAACATCATGGTACAACAAGTGAGTCCGCTTTAGGTTGACAAATGTATGAAGAGGTACTTCATTCGTTTTGATAGTCGCCTTGACAGTACTCCACTACCCTACACGCTCGATGCACACTCATGGAGCTTGGGTGACCTGAGTACTTAAGGCTGGGTGACTTGACCAAGAGATCTGCCTCCCTACCCAATATGAGCTGTTCTTTAAGATGGACTGAATCTATGCTACAGTTGAACTCATTTTTCGTGAGAGTTTTCGGGAATCTTTTTAGTAACAATGCGGAACTTTCGTTACATAGCGCCAGTTCAACGAACCCCAACTTGATGATTTTACGTTTTCAGCGGTTAAATCTTAATAAGTCCGGCTAATACCTGTTTTCACACCGTGGCAATGCAAAGGTTGCTGATGTCAGTGAGCTCAGTTCGCAATCGTACAGCTGTGTTACCTCGCGGAAAATGCGTCGCCGTACCGCTGGGCCGACGGAAGGTTAGGCTTCGGACATAAAATTTTTCGTTTCTGCAGCTTTGAGGTAAGTCCTTGCAGCCATTTGTTCGAGACACACGAGGGAACTTTCAGGCCTTAGTTGAGGAAGTATATAAGGTCAGGAAGACTAGCTTCTGTGATAACAATGAGCAAATGTGGTGTTCTGATAGCTTTTCAGCAACTTAGTTAGAACATTTTCTCGAGAGACATAAGCGTTGAAGCAAATTAAGTAGATATCTATTGATTGATGGATTAGTTGAGTAATACAGAGTTGACACCATTTCCTGTCTTGAGAGGCAGAGACTTTATGTCCCACATCACACCTGCATTCAAGACTAGTACAAGTCAATTATTTCCAGCTCTCAGGGGTCGCATAAACTCCGACATTGTTGTCGCATATCCAGAGGTCTGATATTTCCCATGGGCTGTTACAGCTGAAAACGTCTCAACCAGGCGGGCGGTGTCGGGAAGCGTGAAAAGAGTCTCGCCGCGTTTTTTTTGCACCGCTTGTTCCTTACCTGAACCGGTCACTATTTGCAGAAGTTGCAGCCGCAGATAGGCTTAATAGACGCCTTCCGCTTCCCGGATTGCGGCGGTATCAGCAATAACCTAGTTCGGTGCGGACGAAGGGGCGTGTCAAGCGGATGAATTTGAGCGCGGTGCCAAACCCGTTCTCCACCAGTTGTTGAAGCGAGCAAGTGACACTGTATCATATCGTTTGCATTACTCGTTTTCTACCAACTGTTGTCGCACACCCCGCTCAACAAATTGGCAAAGAGCAAGTTTGGCGCCGTGGCACACTGATATGCCCATCACCCGCTCAACAAAGGCAAGAGCAAGTTTAGCGCCGTGGCACACTTATACTGTCTGACATGTCCATTCTTCCGCAGCGGAAAATAGAACAGTGAGCACGATCTTCTCATGAGCCTGAGGTGTGAACAAGGTCAGCCCTGTTCACTCCTCAGGCTCATGAGAATGGATTGGAGAAGAGGATTTTTGCCCAAACGTACATTCTTCCCGCAGAATGTACGGTTGGGCAAAAATTGCCCCTAATTCACGTCGATTGCTATGTTTTTTTACTATGCCAGCACTCTTTAAAGACACATGGTACGCTCAAACACATTGAGGGTGTATGAGACTATCAGCCCCCCAGCTGTCGATGTGTCGTGGTCCCCCCGCCCAAAACTGCACGGGGTCAGAGTACGGGACCGTGGGAAAGTCGTAATTCCTTGCTACGCCGCCCGTTTCGCAAACTCACGTTTTTACTAACACCGTCGCGCGGCGCGGTCGCGTGCAGCTCTCTTGGCTTTTTGCCAAGTCCTGTAATTGCGCTTTGGAATACAAGTACAACCAGGGCACATCGTTGGTTGGGGAATCCCCAACAGGGGGGTCGTATTTGGCCGCCAGGAGAGGGGGGGGGTCGTAGTGAGTGCGGCAGCCAGTAACGAGCAGCGCAAATTGTCAATGTGCTGAGTCCTGTACAACGAAACTTGCTTTGTAGAGAACTCGGATATGCAAAAAATAGTACAAAACTTTCATTCATCAAACTAATCCGAAATAACTGCAAATATTAATAAGTCGACATTATCTCGTAAGTCCGTTGGTGACTAAACAGTACAACTCAAACTCTGGTTCGCTGCCAATGATATGGCGTGTCCGCGGTCGCGCTTGGCGCTGAGCCAACCTGTTTTTTCGACAAGCGACAGGACTACCATATCGTTCATATCAGACGTTTTCCAGCAGTTGGTCTCCTTTATCGGAGTCAGCGATTGGCGGAGCACGAATCTGGCAGCGTTGACAGGGACATGTTCCATCATACGCAACGGAAAACACTGTAAACAAGTGCACAGGCTCGCCATGGACCTCCCTGAACCTTATAGACACATTTGCTCGCGTGAACAGACATTACGCACAAGTTGCACCATCCCATCACCTCTGCGCGGCCCTCAGTGCGCGGCGCATCCAAAGTTGGCGTGATCGGCGCTAAACGAACCATATCCTGCTCCTGCTCCACCACAGGATACGTTCTACATGCGTTCCTGGCTATTCGAACACGCTCACTTGAAACGGTACACAGGAAACGGGTTTTTCGCGCAGCTGGGAGTGTTCCTCAAGAAATCCCCATAGCGAGATCTCATGAATCCCGAGAGCTTCAGAAACAGTTCAAGAGGTTTTTAGAAAGAGAAAATCTTCAAACACTCGAAACCGTTCTCAGATTTGTGAAATGTTGAGTTACAAAAAAAATATATTGATTCAAACCTGTTCGGTTGAAACCACTCCCCAACGAATCCCTATGGCAGATTTCTCTGTGATTTTTGCGACGTTCATAAACGTTTTAGTACTTTTAGGAAGTGCAAACCTTCCTCTACACGAGTACGGTCTCCTCTTCCCCACAGGTCCGCTTTTGAGGAAGTTATGGTCCTTCAAAGACACCTAACTCAGCTGGAAATTCTCGCTCCATGGCTAAAATTGCCGAATAATCTCCTGTCACAGCCGCAATTACATGCGCTTCTGCTACCGTACTCCATAATCGGGGTAATGCATTTTTACGGCGGTTTGTATAACTGTTACGTAGTGAGACAAGCCTAACTTTCTCTTTTCCTCGTCCTCAATCTTGGGAATAGACGTTGTTAACACTGTGGTCGCTGATGGCCGCTCCCAGAGAGGGAGTCCACCTCAGGTTAACGAATGCTCATTGAATTTAATCGCGATACATCGTTATTATTACCATGTGTGTTTCAAAACGGCCATCGAAGAAGTTCATCATACGAGTTTCTCATAATACGATTGTACCGTTTTTTGTTTGCAATCATCTCTGTATTGTTCTATTATGTCATGACTTCAAGTCGTCCATTTAGTATGGGCACCTTCATACAAGTAGAATTTCATAGTGGGCGTTTCATAGTTTCATTTAAGGCGAAAAAAACCGAACGGCAAAAAAGGGGGGGGGGGTCGTACCGAACCCCCAAAAAAGGGGGGTCGTACAGGCTCGACCAAAATCCCCATCGAATGCTGTGCCCTGGTACAACGCAATTTCTTTATGCGGATAACATTTTAGGTGCTGCAAAATAAGAACCGAAGATGATGACGAGGGCTAGAACTCAAGAGCAACTGTGGTGCTTCTGCAATATCCCTCAGAGGCCGCGCATTCCACGAAACATGAAAATAAAAACGGCCTAAGCGTCCCACTCGTTAGTTTGAAATTTCTATAGCTTTAGAGCCGGATTCGAGCCGGATCGCAGAAATGCACACGCGATTTTAATTTATTGCGTTTCCTTAGTTTTTTCAATTTTGTTTTATTTACATCTACATTCGTTGTTCATTTCTAGCCTTTGTCATCTTCATCACCTTCTATTCGGACTTTGAAGCATGAGCAATACCTCAAATGTTAGGAAATTGCGTTTTGCTTGTATTGTCATGTTTTATTGTCATGTTGTCCGTTTTTATTGTCATGTTCTGTGGGAATGCGCGGCCTCTGAGGGATATTGCAGAAGCACCACAGTTGCTCTTGAGTTCTAGCCCTCGTCATCATCTTCGGTTCTTATTTTGCAGCACCTAAAATGTTATCCGCATAAAGAAATTGCGTTGTACTTGTATTCCAAAGCGCAATTACAGGACTTGGCAAAAAGCCAAGAGAGCTGCACGCGACCGCGCGCGCGGACGGTGTTAGTAAAAACGTGAGTTTGCGAAACGGGCGGCGTAGCAAGGAATTACGACTTTCCCACGGCCCGTACTCTGACCCCGTGCAGTTTTGGGCGGGGACCACGACACATCGACAGCTGGGGGCTGATAGTCTCATACACCCTCAATGTGTTTGAGCGTACCATGTGTCTTTAAGCACTTGCGTGCTTATCTCCGATGGGCATGGGCATCTGTCTCAAGTGAAGCAGTAAGAAATACGCGCCATTAAATATACCTCCGAATACAAAGAACACTGAGAAGATATTCGAGCCAATCCTCAAAAACTCAAAACACACGGCGCTTATCAAGTTTCTGCTTAATGACTTATTTTTTGGCATGAGCCACGCACTTTACCTGCAAATAGAGTCGCGGCGACATTTGAATGCACTCATCGGTGATTTTAAAGCGTACGCTCTAATGAATGAGCTAGAATTCAAAAAAATATCAGGAACAGTCGGCTTTGAAGACACTGATTAATTATACAACAAATTGGAGGGGTAGAATGTTACGCGCTACTCACTGGTTTCTCCTCCCAGATGAGTTTGCCACGACTCTAATAGAGGCAAGTTGCGTGACGTACACAGTCCTCATCATTGCAGACCGGTGGGGCGGTGCGTGTGACTCGGCTGTGACGCGGCAGCGATGACAGTCGCGTCACAGCCGAGTCACACGCACCGCCCCACCGGTCTGCAATGATGAGCACCATATGTCAAGAAATGAGCCAGTCAGCAGAAATTTGATGAGTGTGTGTTTTGGGTTTTTAATTCCTGGATCCAATCTCTTTTCCAATGTTATTACTATATTCAAAACTACAGTTACGCACATCCCGCTCGGGTCGCTCCTGGAGAAAAAAAAGCGAGGCTCCCTTAGTCGTCAAAATGCCCATCTTAACCTCTACGGAAGTGCTAGAGAATTCAGGAAAGGTAGAAAGCATAGCAATCGACCTTGACCACCATTATTTTACTAGAGCAAGTCTTCCTATAGGCGCAGTTCGCAGATGGGAATTGTAGGAAAAAAAATCAACCATAATCCGATGGATTCTCACATGCTCTTATCCATGAACAGTTGGACATGTCGAGATTTCCACATGAATAGTTGTAGGAAGGTGGAAGAGATGTTTCAGAGGAGGAGCTCGGTAGTGAAGTGAAGGCGAGGTGATTCGCAGCAGATGTACGGCGATGAGGTAATCCATAGAGGACGTAGTAACTCAGCATACCTCACGCGCACTATTTCATTGCTTGAGCATCTAGTGCCAATCCTGAATCGCTCTGCATTTACCCTTAGTCACTCTCAGGTCTTTAACCATTTCAAAAGTAGTGAAAGCGCTTTCCATTTATCGCCTCTGGATATGCATTAACGGGCTCGAGCTGAATTGACATGTAAGATGCCTCGGGAGGGCTAGTGGTTTTGTTACTTTTGTCAATTACAACTATGAAAACACAGTAAGGACGAAAATAAATGAACCCCCGTAATCAGGCGTATAAGATATCGTCACTTATCACATGGCTCAATGAATGAATGGTAAACGAGTATGGTTTCTACTTCAGTTGCTTAGGTCACGCTCAAGAGGCGGTTTCATTTCGCTCAGTCTCCTTTGTAATCGTCTTGTGAAACTCCATTTGCTGTCCATTGTCAAGCAGTAAGCTTCGAAATGGTACACAGTGACAAGGATTCCGGAGATTCTGGTTCGTCACGTTACTTCTTTGCTCACCATTCTGATTTCTCTGAACAGAAGGGATAGTTAGGGGGAAAGGCAACATAACATCATAAAACCGAGCACGAATACTTCTAATCTTTCCAGTTCCAGGCATCCATTCTCCTGATAATCTATCGTCTTCGCCACGTAAAAGTTCACCGTCAAATTCATCACGAATCACAGGTTCACCGAGAGATTTGTCGCCCTTATTGTTGCAGGTGAGTGATCCTTTTCTGTAAATAATGCGGGATCCAAGTCCCCGATAGGGCTACCGAATCATTGCGTTAGGTTCGACCAAACACAACTTTGCCAAGAAGTACGTCGTGCCTCAAAATAGCACTACTAGTAAATGGTTGAAGGCTGTGGTAGACCGCTTTTTTAAGCTCAGTCCTTCGAAATGTGTGTTGGTTGATGCTATTACAAGAGGACGCAAACGTTCCAGAGACTAGCATGCGGATGAATTCTGTTCTGGAGAAGTAGAACCTGCCCGACTCTGGCGAGATCGGACAGATTCGACGGCGCCAGATGCAGCGATAGCGCTCAAATTTCCTTCGAAGATTCGATCTGTCGCATTCGATATGATTTTGGGTTGTGCATATCACGGTTTGAGGATAGCACCATCCAGGTAGTCGGAAGACTTGACCAGTAAGGCTTCTGTGAGATAATTGAGGATGTATCTTACTCCAACTATAAACATCATGATAAAGATAACAACAATGTTTACTACTTCGTGTTGTCATTTCTGGTCAGCCTGGACTGCTTGTCGGAATCGCGTGCCTCATGTTTAGGAAGTTGCTTATGTATGTGAGGGAGGGAATGCTTAGCAGGTGCAGCGAAAATTACGTGAGCGGGGCGTACAGCGGTTGTGACTTCACGTTGTGCTTCAAGAGTAATTGACCCAGTGGTTATGAGACTGTTGAAAACATCCAGTGCGTTGGCGGACCGACTGGGCGTGTCAGCCAGCATGAGTGTGTCACCCCGTCAAAGCCGTTCTCTGCCTTCTTGTTGAAACGCGCGCATGCGACAAAAAAAGTGGTATAAAACGAGTAATACGAATGGGACATCGACTAGTATTGTCACTTGCCCGCTTCGACAACTGATGGGAGGAGAAACGAGTTGGCACGCGCGCCACCTAACGCGCAGCCGCACTGACACGCCAAGCCGGGTCCGCATGCCGACTTAGTACACTGTTATACATTTAGCGATCATCCGCGCTATCGAGTTACGTGGTGCCCTGTGGTGCTTCTGCGTGTGCCGAACGGATCACCTGGTCATCTTCACGCCAACCACGTTCGTTGCACAACGAAGCTTCCGAACATTCCGTGCAAAGACAAATGCTATGATTTGTGCCTCAGAAGACAAGGGGACAAGGGGTAGCGACTCGAAGGAAGTGGTGGGTTAAGAATTAAGCTGCTTCAAAGATGCCATCTCATGTCAGCACTAGTCGGTAGCACGTGAGTTTCGACACGGAGTCACTTCACATCCCGGCACATAACATATGCTGCTTGGTAGTTTGATTTGAGTGAAAACGAGAAACGACGGGAGATGCTTTTTGTAGGTCAAGGATCCGTTTTGCTCAGCGTTCCTTGCTCCTATTCCTCGGCCTCTATGCACCTTTTCTAGACCCCATCTGTCTCTACCCACATGACCATTCCGATCACCAGCCATGATCATAGTCACCTCCCGGAATCGACCTTATATCCCGGTCCAGGGTCAGGTAGAACTCATCCTTTTCCGCTCGGAGCAACCGGATTGTGGTGCGTACACGGTCAGTACGGTCCAGTACCCCTCCTTCGTGTCATACTCATTCCCGCGAGTTGCTCACTGATATTACTCACAGAGGAGCGCAGTCCTTGAGGGAATTCTGCTACCGATATGGTCACACATTGTTGGAGCACTCCGTCGCGTCCCCTTTCTGTTTGAAGATGGGGACGATTGTGCTGCTCTCTCCACGCATCGGGCATCCTTCCTTCAGCCGTTACGTTGTTCAGGAATGGCTGAAACATCTTACTCAACGCTTCCTAAGCCTACTCCTCGCCCCCTTCCCAAGGGTCAATCTTCCTAACTCTCTGCAGACATCATCTTCTGTCCATGATGGCCTGCCGTTGCCTCCGTTTGTGGGGAAGACCGTTCTCTATGCTGACGACATTGCTCTGATAGCGGATAGCACGGAAAGACTCTAGTGCAAGGTGTAAAGGCGCAGGGGATGGTCGCGGAGAATGGGCTCCGACTGAACGTAAACAAGACCAAGTTTCTGAGCTTCCGAAGAGTGAACCGAACTCATCAAAGACCGCCACGGCGAAAACATCCAAAGGGTCGAGGAACGTGGGGAGCGATCTAGCAGGTGACGGCAGCGTGGAACAGGCGGTAGAGGCCCAAATCAATGCAACCTGGATGGATTAAGGGAGTCTACAGGATCCTTTCCGAGCGGCGGTGCTCGAGAATACAAGGGCAATGTTCGGGCAGTGGTAAGGTATGCGATGCCCTACGGCAGCGAGTGCTGGCCCATATGCGAGGAAGTGAACCCCTCAGCTGAAATGAGGATGCTGAGATGGGCCTGCGGCTGGACACGACTCGAGTTCAGAAACGAGGACGTCAGGGCGGTCACACAGACGGCTCCTATCCAGCTGAAGGCACGAGAGCAGCGACTGCGATGGTATGAACACACTGAGGAGGCCTGAGGACCACCCAATAAGGAAGGCATTGGAATTCGAAGCACTGGACAAGCGACCACAAGGAGCCCCAAAGAAAAGATGGAGGGATGTCT
>MU951556.1:2950-15465 GCA_036418165.1 Cooperia oncophora
AGCGCTTTTTAACTCCGTTTTTTGCATGATGTGGGGTCACGTGCATGGAGTACCAAACTGGTGTTCATTTTTCCTGAACGCCTCTGGGAATGCCAAAAATGGAGTGAAAAAGAAGTCCATGGAAACCGACTGTTTTTGAGCCTGAATGGGCTCTAAATCACTCGCAACTTCGGCCAGTTGCTGCCTATAGGGTCCTTATAAAGGTACTGGTATCGATGAGAAAAGTAGTCGCCAATGGGGTCCTACTTGTGGCACGTAGTCCCCAATTTGGAGCCAAGTCTTTCTCCCACTGGAGTCGCTATGTACATTCGTTTGAGGGACTTGCAGGGCCATTCTGGCGCCAAATTGAGTTGACGTCAAGAATAAGTGTCAGAATCGACCAGGACGCATCCGATTACCCCATAGGCAAACTTTCGGCCAAAAAAAATTTTTTGACTTTTTTGAGTTGTGATAGACCGACCATTTGGTCGACAGTGATGACCGGAGACCCACAACTTTGGAGCTGCGATGACGTAGCGATGACGTGGTGGGCCGCCGGGCAGCCGCATCGCGGATTTGGTGCTCATAAGGTCCATTCATACTTGGCATGGGCATGGGTGGCCGCAGAACAAGTGAAAAACCATCCTGGACATGTCGACCCCCGCGACGGCTCTCGTCCTCCCCTACCAAGAGGAGAGACTCATTAGATTTCCTTCACTTTTTCAAATGCACCTGGAGGAATGATGACTATTTTGTTCTTTTTTCGATGGCGTTTATGGTTGTTGCTAGTTTTTTGTTTCCGTACCACTGAATGAGGGTTTCGATAACCAGCAAAAGTACGACTTCAACAAAGTGACTCTTGAGCATAACCCAATGCACAGACTCAAAAAAGTCAAAAAAAATTTTTTGGCTGAAAGTTTGCCTATAGGGGTAATCGATGGTCCTGATCACGATTCTGACACTTATTCTTGACGTCAACCCAATCTGGCGTCAGAATGGCCCTGCAAGTCCCTCAAACGAATGTACATAGCGACTCCAGTGGGAGAAAGACGTGGCTCCAAATTGGAGATAAATGGCACTAGAGCTGAAAGTAAATGCCATAGTCGTGATCAGGGCACCGAATAACATATAAAGCTCAACTTTCAGACAAGTTCTTGTTTAACATGTAATTGTGAATCGAAATGAAATGTGAAATTGCTGAATAGCACCGACTACGGGTATAACTATTTAGGATGTGCCTATAAATGGCAGATATCCGAGTAAAATTCATTAACAGACGTATATGGAAGCGACAACAACGGAAAATAAAAAATGCAAAAACGTGCAAGCCGAGGGGAGTCGAACCATCATCCCCCATCCCCACCGCCTGCTTGAGAATCCTCCACGCTATCCACTAGGCCATCCGATCGTGGCGCGCACACTCGATTGCTTAAGAGCCCATTCCAACTAGCCGTCGACTCTTAACTACGTGCCACAAGTAAGACCCCATTGGCGACTACTTTTCTCATCGATACCAGTACAACCTTTATAAGGACCCTATAGGCAGCAACTGGCCGAAGTTGCGAGTGATTTAGAGCCCATTCAGGCTCAAAAACAGTCGGTTTCCATGGACTTCTTTTTCACTCCATTTTTGGCATTCCCAGAGGCGTTCAGGAAAAATGAACACCAGTTTGGTACTCCATGCACGTGACCCCACATCATGCAAAAAACCGTTTTCAAAAAGCGCTCCACGTCCTGAACGACCTCCCTAGTAAGAAGGAAGTACCGACTTCTGTGCTGTAGAACTGAAGAGCGCGTGAGAGCCATACTTACAGGTCTGACTCTGTTCTGCTTCATAAAACAGACCTACACGATACAGTAGCATAGAGAACAGACAAGGGAGTTTGGAAATCCCTAGTCTGCATTCATTCCCTAGTCATCGAGGAATAGGGATTCGTCAGTTCGACCCGGAAACTATCCGCCAAGCAATGTTTAGGAATGTCTCTCCAGCTCCAGATTAGCAAACCATCGTAATTACGCAAGTTTCTTCACTCGTTACAATGATCACTCCATTTTCGAAATTATTACCGAAATGGCTTCCGAAACATAATCGGGATGGTACCTCCTGCGTTCGCCCGGGCGCGCTGCTCAATCACGAATCATATAAATCATAAGATAAGATAAGCGTTGTTATTCATGCTTCTGATCATAGACCGGCATGATTCGCTCAAGTTGTGCCATTTGGATTGAACTGTAAGCGCTTCTGAGAGCTATCAGAGCTGAGAAGTAAGATCAAATCAGATAAGATGTTGTGTCTCGCCGAAATGTGGGCTTCCCGTTGGTGTGCCATTAAGGGTTAGTATTTTCGCGTTTTACTTTCTCCACCGAGAGTTACAAATTAGATTCCTTTGCAGGCTCTTTTCAGGAATGGTCCAGATTTTCGTGACTTTTTGAAGAGAGTCGGGAAACTCAATTTTCGAGACTGAAATCGAAATGCAGCCGTCTGCTGCTGGAGTAATATCTGGTAGAAAAACAAGAGTGGCCCATCAATCTGAGCAGGATACATATATGGGCTGGTAATGGAAGAAGTGATCCCCCGTCTATTAGAACCCTGCTTCCTTCTCCGCTCTCTGGAACCTGGTAATCGCATTTATTTAGTCAATAGCCTGAGAGCACCTCGAAGCCGCTTTGATTTGAGTGCCACTTCATCAAGCACTATCCCTGAATCTGGAACCGCAACTAGACGCGTTTAGAGAGCCGAACACTACAGAAACTCGATAAGTGTCCCAAGGTAAAAAACCGGTTCTTCGTAATAAGTCCAAATGCCATCCTCATGCCTCACCCCATCCTCCCTCGCCTCTTTCCTTTTGGTCTCCCCTTTCCCATCAACAGTAAAGATCCTGATATCGAGTACAAACAGACCGTTTCGGTACGACATGGAAATCAAACATTGTGCGGTCGTTTTTGACAAAACACCATGCTCGATAAGCTGCCGAATTTGCGGAAACGATTACCCACCAAAAACTAACAACATACCCAAAAGATAACCAGAAGATCACAAAGCCAGCTACTACATCTACGCGAAATAAACGGCTGTCGGTAGCTCGCGAATCGTACAAGCGAATACATCGCATCAAAATGGTACTATGAAGCAGGGCGTGGCGTGCTCCAAAGGAATGGTTCCGGCAGTTCAGTCGAAAAATATTGAGAAATACTATGAAATACCATATTATATCGCAGTGATTACTGTAGGTCCAAACTGATGCTTCGAAGAAATTCCGGAAAGGAAAGAGCATAGAAAAAAAGGAGTTGTTCAGTATAGCCTGCTGAATTTTTCTACCCTATAGAATGTGCCAGCAAATATTCTACCCACAACCGTAGCAAGCACTACGCCTTTGGCAGTGCCTCTTTCGCCACCCTCCCCGTCGCTCGGTACGATACCCATCACCAACCCTGACCCAGATTTCGAGGAAAGTTTATCAGTCAGTTTAGTCAGTTTAGTCCCTCAGGAATCGCTGACGGTCATAGAAACCTCTCCTAGTTCCATTCAAATTCGAATCTCCAAAAAATTTCGTTCGCAAAGATTATCAATTGTGGATTTGTAGAATAAAGGCGATTACTAGAATTATCGTGCAGATGGACAACACAACCATTCAAACCGGTACTTCCGCATAGTTTAGGTGAACTATCAACCGGATGATTAAAGGAACAATTAAGTTGGGTGGATAGAAAGATAGATAGATAGATAGATAGATAGATAGATAGATAGATAGATAGATAGATAGATAGATAGATAGATAGATAGATAGATAGATAGATAGATGAATAGATATATAGAAAGATAGTTAGGTAGATAGTTAGATAGTCAGGGATCGATCAGTCGATAAATAAAATCGATTAGACACATAAAATTAAGCAGTAAGCAGTGTAAATAAAATTGTAATAAAATAAAGTTAAACCGAAATGAGCTACTAGTTCCGTGACAAGTACATAGTGAAAGTATACTGAATCGTATAATCGGTAAGTAAAAGTAATGGTAAAATGAACAATTGACTTACTTCGGTAGCCATTGTAGAATTGGCATAAAAGATCTCAGAAGCTGGACTATGTTAGAAACCGCAGGTTTGTCTCGACGCTTCTTCTCCACAACATCATTCTTTTTTTTAGCTCCTTCTTCAACAGAATTGAACTCATATGCCTGAATTTTGGTTATTTTGATTTCATGGAGAAAATAAATGAACAAATATGACTGCCCCTCTACAACACTCAAAAATGAGGTGAATAGGTGGATTCAAAATTATTTTTACTCAAGATCTTCTCCATGGAATAAAAAAAAAACGGTGAAAATTTGAAGGCAATTGTAGATATTGGATCGACCATATTTTTCAGACCTTCTATGATTCCTCCCGAACAGTGTTTATTTTTCAATTTGCCTTGAATAAAGCCCTGTGTTCACTATGTAGATGCCGCAACCCATCTAGGCCAATATTGTATATATTAGGTCGTTGCAAAAGAAATGCAGGATTTTGCTTGCTTGTATTTCATACTTATTTTATTCCAATAATATGTTACTTTAATATGAAGTGTTATATACTATTCGGAAGCTCATCTCATGCTCTTTCTAAATGATACTCCAAGATTGGTTGTAATTCATTTTATTATAATTTTTATTGACATTTTATTGCAGATGTCGAAACGTGAATTTCGCACTATTTTCTTCTATGAGTTCAAGCTAGGACGAAACGCTGCCGATACAGCTCGGAACATCAACGAAGTTTGGGGTCAAGGAAGTATCAACGAATCTACGGTCCAACGTTGGTTCCAGAAGTTTCGCTGTGGCAACACCAGCCTTGAAGATGAACTTCATGTTGGTGGTCTGCCGCCGGTCTCATCCATCACAGCTTCCTGAATCCTGGTGAAACAATTACGGCAGAGAAGTCTGTCAAGACCCAATCCGACGAAATGCATCAGAAGCCTTAACGCATGTGCCCAAGGTTGGTCAATATGAAGGGACTCCACGATTCCGGACTCTTCTCCACGACAATGCCCGACCACACTTTGCACACTATATTTTACCTTCCAGAAAATAAACGGATTGGGCTATGAAACTCTGCCTCATCCACCATACTCACCAGACCTGTCGCCCACCGATCACCACTTTTTCAAGCATCTGGACAACTATCTTATGGTTAGAGAGAAAGGCTTCAAAAACCAAGACGATGTCAAAAACCCTCAACGATTTTGTGGCCTCTAAAAAGAATTACAACCAATCTTGAAGTATCATTTAGAAAGAGCATTAGATAAGCTTTCGAATGATATATAACACTTACATTTTATTGGAATAAAATAAGTATTAAATACAAAAAAACGAAATCCTGCATTTCTTTTGCAACGACTAAATACTAGATTAATATTAATAGTATATTTTAATATTAGATATGTTATAATTGGTTTCCTGCTCGGAGGTACCCTAGGGACTTGCTTGCCTACTGGAAACGAGTGAAAGTCCATTTTGCGATCATCTTCATGAGCTGGTAGCGCCCTTCTGGGTGACCAGCCCAGACCGAAAGACGTGCTGGTCGGATGAGAAATGTTATGGGTTATCGGTAAACGTTTGGATAAACAAACCTCACAGTAGGAATATCTATGCATCATTCGATCAACGTGTGCTAAGCGGCGTGATTCCGCCGCTAGAGGGTGCAGAGACGCCGTAGCTCAAGTTCCAATTCCAAAATCCGTTCAAGAGCTAGCGGGTAGGAATGAGGATGCTTGTGAAGGGTGTAGGCTTGCTCCGAGTTGCATATGAAGATTTTGTAATCACGTGGATATCGGCAATGAATTTTGGTTCCCAATATGCAGTCTGTCCTTAAAATGTCGACCTGGCCAAGGGAACAGAAGGCCTTGATTCCCTTGGTATGGAGTCAACATCACCGACTATCGTTTATTGGCACCCTCTACTCTGTAGTGTAACAGGGTTTTCTGAAGGTTACTCTGAACCGCACTAATGGAAGACCCCTCTGCTTGGTAGTCTAACAGTTTTATGAAATGTTCTATAAGTTTCGCTCCGGCCATGCTGAAAGAACAGACGATGCAGTTTGGCCAGGTGGGGCACCAAATGTCAGTGAACGAAGCTTGGACAAGCCGCCTTATGGGAACCTGTAAAACCCTGTCCCAAAATTGCCCCAACCGCGTACCGTTTCCTTCAGCTTCAAATGAGGTCCTCACTGGTCCACTAAAGTGAGACCCTGTGTTAATATGAACTAGCCAAAGGAACTGTAGACCGTGCCGAATATGAACCGAATCTTACTAATGGCCTGGTCTTGGTCATGGTATTTTTGACAGGCTTTTTCCTGCATTTTCCGCCTTACTGGTGACAGTTTTTGACCGGTTACAGTTTTGACTGCCTGAACATACGACGACTGCGATCACGTACGAGTACCACTAGCGAAATATCTCTCTCAAAGACTCATTGTCAGGAAGGAGGGTAAATGCGCGGCGAGTCATGGTTGGCTGGAATTCCGGAATCCGCTAATTCCGAGCCATAGGCCCCTTTGCCTTCCATGAAATACCCAGACGAACTCTTTTGATATTTGTTCGGTCACTGATATTACTTCCATAGGCCACAAGTGCCAATTATTTGCATACGCAGACCGGCAGAGAAGTGATAAGCCGAATTTCGTCGACAAAATATAGAATTCATCAAAACCCATGCATAAAAAGTATGGAATGACCATATCCAGGGCCAGTCGGATCGGCCGGCTTCGCCGGCCGATCCTCCTTCCGGGTGTGAAGTGGGTCCCGGTGAGAAGTTTTCCATGAGAGGGAGGGCCAGTCGGATCGGCCGGCTTCGCCGGCCGATCCTCCTTCCGGGTGTGAAGTGGGTCCCGGTGAGAAGTTTTCCATGAGAGGGAGGGCCAGTCGGATCGGCCGGCTTCGCCGGCCGATCCTCCTTCCGGGTGTGAAGTGGGTCCCGGTGAGAAGTTTTCCATGAGAGGGAGGGCCAGTCGGATCGGCCGGCTTCGCCGGCCGATCCTCCTTCCGGTGTGAAGTGGGTCCCGGTGAGAAGTTTTCCATGAGAGGGAGGGCCAGTCGGATCGGCCGGCTTCGCCGGCCGATCCTCCTTCCGGGTGTGAAGTGGGTCCCGGTGAGAAGTTTTCCATGAGAGGGAGGGCCAGTCGGATCGGCCGGCTTCGCCGGCCGATCCTCCTTCCGGGTGTGAAGTGGGTCCCGGTGAGAAGTTTTCCATGAGAGGGAGGGCCAGTCGGATCGGCCGGCTTCGCCGGCCGATCCTCCTTCCGGGTGTGAAGTGGGTCCCGGTGAGAAGTTTTCCATGAGAGGGAGGGCCAGTCGGATTCGCCGGCCGATCCTCCTTCCGGGTGTGAAGTGGGTCCCGGTGAGAAGTTTTTCCATGAGAGGGAGGGCCAGTCGGATCGGCCGGCTTCGCCGGCCGATCCTCCTTCCGGGTGAAGTGGGTCCCGGTGAGAAGTTTTTCATGAGAGGGAGGGCCAGTCGGATCGGCCGGCTTCGCCGGCCGATCCTCCTTCCGGGTGTGAAGTGGGTCCCGGTGCTTCGCCGGTCGAATGATCGAAAAAAATTCCCCCCCCCCCCTAGAAGACAGTGAACAAAATTTTCTATACCGCAATCCCGTTACTGATGAAGAAGCGTAGAATAAACGGCACCAACCATTTGGTATACTCGCTACGGTTATCCCTAACTAACTTCATCTGCGCAACCATTGCTCAGTACTTACTTCCCATTTCCTGGAGTTTTTCGGATATGTTTTGAGGGTTTTTATCCCGGGCACCGTTTACTTCGGCGAACGCCCTGCCCATCGCAGGTGTGCTTCATTCATTGCGTCCGCCAACTGTTTGCCTATCGTTTCCCCAATTTCCGCTCTTCGGGATCTTCTGGAACCGAACTACGAATTTTTAAAAGTTTTGTAGCGAGCATCGCCCACCTATAGCACGCCTCGCCCATCATGGATGTGACTCCCTCATTTCATCCGCCAACTGACTGCTTATCGTTTCCCACAATTTCCGCTCTCCGGGATCTTCTAGAACCGAACTACGAATTTTTGAAAGTTTTGTAGCGAGCACCGCCCACCTATAGCACGCCCAGTCCATCATGGGTGTGACTCCCTCATTTCATCCGCCAACTGACTGCTTATCGTTTCCCACAATTTCCGCTCTCCGGGATCTTCTAGAACCGAACTACGAATTTTTGAACTATGTAGCTCACAACTGTGCGCATGCCCCGCCCACAGTGGGCGGAGCTTAGCTCAGTTCATGTGTGTTCCGTACATCTAGACCCATGCCCTACCCAACCCACCCTTGACCCGGCGCCTCCAACTGGTTCTTCAGGTGATGCCGAATTTCCGGACAGACAGACAAACAGACAAACAAACAGACGTTGCGTTTATATATAGTAGTGATAGAGGTCAGCAAGTACCCTCCCAATGGTAAACAACTGTGAAACTACTGTATAGTCAATGTGTGGTCTGTCGGTATTGGATGATTAGTGGATGAACTGAAGTAGGAATATGCATTTACCTAAATTGTTGTGCAGTAAGTAATAGGTAAATAAACAAATAAATAAACATACTGATTTACGAACCCTTGATTTTTGACTCCCATACACTATGGCACATACCCCATTCACGATTATGCCACAATTGTGTTTTTGGGAACCGAATTATGAACTGTTGGCGACGGCACCAACCATTTGGTATACTCGCTACGGTTATCCCTAACTAACTTCATCTGCGCAACCATTGCTCAGTTTCACTTACTTCCCATTTCCTGGAGTTTTTCGGATATATTTTGAGGGTTTTTATAACGGGCACCGTTTACTTCGGCGAACGCCCTGCCCATCGCAGGTGTGCTTCATTCATTGCGTCCGCCAACTGTTTGCCTATCGTTTCCCCAATTTCCGCTCTTCGGGATCTTCTGGAACCGAACTACGAATTTTTAAAAGTTTTGTAGCGAGCATCGCCCACCTATAGCACGCCTCGCCCATCATGGATGTGACTCCCTCATTTCATCCGCCAACTGACTGCTTATCGTTTCCCACAATTTCCGCTCTCCGGGATCTTCTAGAACCGAACTACGAATTTTTGAAAGTTTTGTAGCGAGCACCGCCCACCTATAGCACGCCCAGTCCATCATGGGTGTGACTCCCTCATTTCATCCGCCAACTGACTGCTTATCGTTTCCCACAATTTCCGCTCTCCGGGATCTTCTAGAACCGAACTACGAATTTTTGAACTATGTAGCTCACAACTGTGCGCATGCCCCGCCCACAGTGGGCGGAGCTTAGCTCAGTTCATGTGTGTTCCGTACATCTTGACCCATGCCCTACCCAACCCACCCTTGACCCGGCCCTCCAACTGGTTCTTCAGGTGATTCCGAATTTCCGGACAGACAGACAAACAGACAAACGTACAGACGTTGCCGTTTATATATAGTAGTGATAGAGGTCAGCAAGTACCCTCCTAAATGGTAAACAACTGTGAAACTACTGTATAGTCGATCTGTGGTCTGTCGGTATTGGATGATTAGTGTATGAAGTGAAGTAGGAATATGCATTTACCTAAATTGTTGTGCAGTAAGTAATAGGTAAATAAACAAATAAATAAACATACTGATTTACGAACCCTTGATTTGACTCCCATTCACTATGGCACATACCCCATTCACGATTATGCCACAATGTGTTTTTGGGAACCGAATTATGAACTGTTGGCGACGGCACCAACCATTTGGTATACTCGCTACGGTTATCCCTAACTAACTTCATCTGCGCAACCATTGCTCAGTTTCACTTACTTCCCATTTCCTGGAGTTTTTCGGATATATTTTGAGGGTTTTTATAACGGGCACCGTTTACTTCGGCGAACGCCCTGCCCATCGCAGGTGTGCTTCATTCATTGCGTCCGCCAACTGTTTGCCTATCGTTTCCCCAATTTCCGCTCTTCGGGATCTTCTGGAACCGAACTACGAATTTTTAAAAGTTTTGTAGCGAGCATCGCCCACCTATAGCACGCCTCGCCCATCATGGATGTGACTCCCTCATTTCATCCGCCAACTGACTGCTTATCGTTTCCCACAATTTCCGCTCTCCGGGATCTTCTAGAACCGAACTACGAATTTTTGAAAGTTTTGTAGCGAGCACCGCCCACCTATAGCACGCCCAGTCCATCATGGGTGTGACTCCCTCATTTCATCCGCCAACTGACTGCTTATCGTTTCCCACAATTTCCGCTCTCCGGGATCTTCTAGAACCGAACTACGAATTTTTGAACTATGTAACTCACAACTGTGCGCATGCCCCGCCCACAGTGGGCGGAGCTTAGCTCAGTTCATGTGTGTTCCGTACATCTAGACCCATGCCCTACCCAACCCACCCTTGACCCGGCGCCTCCAACTGGTTCTTCAGGTGATGCCGAATTTCCGGACAGACAGACAAACAGACAAACGTACAGACGTTGCCGTTTATATATAGTAAGTGATTAACTCCTATAGAACATAAAAATCTAAAGATCAACTTGACAAAGTTTTTCGTAGGTAAACCAAAGTGCGTATAGCAAAAATTCCCCGTGCGAATGTGGTGGCCCAACAATATACGGGACATAAAATAATTAATTTCCAGCAAAAATGTAAAACGGTGGAGAACTCCAAGCTAGTAGTTGGAATTGCAGAGCCTGCGAACGAGAGATTCCAAACACAGTTCAGAAGAAGTTAACTATCAGTTAGTGGGGCCTTGTTAGCATGATACACAGCACCTACACGCAGAGTTGGCGGATCGAAATTTCTGTCAGATCAATCAAACCCTACAAGCAGCTAAACTGATGTCCGATGTCTCCGAAACCCAACAAAGAATTCTATCGAACAAGTTGGCAGCTCCATGCTCAGCGGGGTGAATGGGCCAGTAAAAGCTTAGCGTTAAGCCCCAATCACCGTTCACAAGTTTGTTTGGAAAGAGTTGCATTGCATGTGGCCCAATCGGTTCATACTCCGATGATTCGTTCTTTGTATTGCCTCACTTTTTTGAGGCAGAGTTGGTGCTCACAGCCCGTGGTGGTCCGAGAGTCCAACATCCCGAACCGGCTTCCCCGCTCCCGTGCCAAGTCCTTATACCACCCCGGACGGTAAACTGATACCAACAATCGTCGAGGGGACAAAACATGACTTGTACATCGGCTATGGCCCCCCGCAAGTCATTTCAGTGGCCACATCGCATTCAAGACGTCATTAAGATTTTGGATGGAAGAAGAATGCGTGTCGCATCTAGAAAAAGTGATTGATCAACAACAGACTTTATCCTTTCATTTACTGCCCATTTTTTACAGCTAATAAAATAATATCTACTAATAGAAGTACCCATAAGTCTTTAATAGATATCCCTGTCAATTGGCAATTCTATAGAATAAAAACGCGCCGGTCTTGAAACCAGCGCACTTCTCCAGCAGATTTTTTCACAAAAGCATTCAGTGATGGCTGAAGAACCGGCAAGAGATTAGATATTAGAACTTTTGAGCGAACAACAAAAAGAAGAGGCTCTATATGGAGGTAATTCAGTTGTTTTCCTAAAACAGTCCCAATTTTTTGACAGTTTTCGTTTATTGTCCAGTGAGGTTTACTTGGGAAACTCATCGTTGATACTGGCGCTAGTTTAGACCGTCGCCTTCGAGATCGTGTTCACGCGAAAGGGGAAGGTGAGCGTTCATCGGTAGCAAAATGTTTTGAGATGTAGGCTATCACGAACTAGCCATAGTCGCTTTCGCTACATACGCTGGGGCACGTCAGAGGGCTGGGTTTGGCGCGGCGCCGGCCCTTCCTGCACAAGCAAGGGGCAACAGTTGGTGGAGAACAGGCTGGCGCCACCCCAAGCCCAGTCTTCGACACGCCCTTGCGTCTGCAGCGAAATAGCTGTTACTTGACGCAAGGGTGCTGTGTTGAGTCATCTAGTTAGGAGTACTAAAAGAACTGTGCGTGATGTTGTGGCTCGAATCTCCTGAATTATAATCACGACTAACAGATACAACATCGGTTCACAAAGACGGAAATACGTTCATAAGTGCAATTTTCACATTAGCTCCGTTGTGCTGGTGATCAAATCTCTCGGAATGGTCAGTACACTGTGTGTTGCGTACAATCCCTGCACCCTTATGCAGCGTTCAGACTTCGCGACGGCAGCGCTTCGGTCGCGCGTTCACGCGATCGATGCAGTCGAAAGCATGCGCATCGATCGTCGAATCGCGCGACCGAAGCGCTGCCGTCGCGAAGTCTGAACGCTGCCTTACATCTTACGCTCCACCTTCTCTACCTAGCTGTCTTCCTTATAATTCACATACTAACAGAATACAATTTCATATTAAAAAAGGTTGATAAAGACCTAACGCTATGATAAATGATAGACTATTTTAGCTACAAATGGAAAGAGTACATCCATGGCGATCTCATAGCTGGATTAACCGTCGGTATCATGCACGTACCCCAAGGTGAGGTTTGTTGACCATGAGATTGTTAGCTCAAATCCTAGGGCTGCCACCTTTCGCG
>MU951557.1:0-11976 GCA_036418165.1 Cooperia oncophora
CATATTCCTTCCTCTAAACCAGACGTAGGCTTACAATTAGTGAAGACCATTTTTCTATACGAACTATCTCCCGGGAACTCTGATCGTGTGCGCTCTGAACCTTAACCTAAGGGAAAGTGCGACCAGGTGGTCCCCAACTGCGTCAGCGCCGCTTCCTCCCTAACTGCGTTAGCGCCCCATCTCTTTTACATCAACCACAGCATGAAAGAGGGAGGATGAAAAAGAAAATGAAACTATGAAATGGTATATTCACTGGAAAAGAAAGGAGGCAATGAAACCAGGGTATCCCAATGCATGACGAAAAAAAGCGAGAAAGCTCCGAAGATCCGTAATAACAAAGTCTGACGGCACGACAGATAACATTTACACGGAAGGTTTACCTGAGCAGCTTGGCAATTCTAGCAGAGCAGTTCCGACGAGTTCCATATCTTCTATAACAGAAGACGTGGCTTCCAGGGCTTCCGACGCTTCAGTGATCTCCTCACCATCATCTTCACTTATTTCTTTGGTGTCCATGCCCGTAACCTTCCCGGAAGGAATATCTGAACCAATAGCGAAGAGTACTTTAGTACGGTAGTATGAGGTGCTTGTTTGCAAGTCATCCTTCACAGCATAATTCACGACACCATTGAACTACCGTACCTCAAGCTTAACGCTAAGAAGCTTTTGGAGTTCCTATCTACTATTTCCAGAGCACATCATTGGGGTTTTGGTCGAGTGCATACGGCCCTCTCCCAAGAGGTGGTCTAGTACGACCCTCCTCCTCCTCCCAACGAGCGAATATGATATCCCACTTAGAACCTTCCTGAAGCAAGAAAAATCAGCTATCAAACAATTTTCCTCAGCCCAAATACGACCTCCTTTCTAGCGACCAAATACGACCTCCCGTTGGGGAATCCCCAACGACGGTGTACCCTTTTTCATCTAATTCGTCATTTTCCGCTTTTTCGTGTGACAGCTGACAACGAACACCAACAACTAGAAGAACGTGAAAGAAATGAGCCAAGGCAAAAATGTGAAAAAATGGCGATTTACAGAGAAATAATTGATAAGAACTCCAAAAACAGAACTATTCAACTGTTGCCATCTACCCCAAAACTCAAATTTTTCCGCGACCCCATAGAGGTAATTCGATATCATGATTACGAATATCGCGGTGGTTGTAGCGCTAGCGCCATTTGGCGGCACCACTTGCTAAATTCCGTGTGAACTTGCACATTTGATGTCCTGATCTCGAATGTGATATTCAGTGTAATCTTCGCGGAACTGCACTTTTTCTAGTTGCCTGCGATAATGATCCTTCTCTTTGCTTCTACTCTGGAGGTCAAACTACCACCAGGGACTAGTTTTAAGCGTGTTTGCTCAGGGTATTTTGGCATGGGGCCAGGCAGTTTCAGACTAAGCGGATGTGATTTTTGTGTTCAGGAGGTTAAACCAACCTTCGAAACAAATTTTCAGCTCTCGCAGAAGGAACAGATGATTGGGGTAGTAAGGGTTTGGATGGTATCCCAAAAACTCTTTAATGCTAGGCGTGGGATACGGTAGTTCGGTGGCGGCGCAAGTGGTGCAATTGCGTCCAGCAGAAGCGCTGGCGCGTGCTTTGCTCACACCGCGATTTTCAGCAACTTGCGAGCTACCTGTTCATTTCCCTCGCATTCAACCTCAAGTAGCGTCACTGTTGTGAGTTTCGTTCACATTTAGACTAGTCAGTGTCCAACACTTGCATTACTTTATTCAGATTACATGCGATCGAGCACCTTTTAGTGCGCAATATGAAGGGAAAGGTTAAAACGGAGCCGCCACTAGAAAGCGTTAAAACAGAATCGTCACAGGATATTGAACTGAAATTGAGCAGTGGAGTGAAGGTAGTGGAGGTATGCTGGCAACTCATCAGTTATTTTCCTTTACTAAAGTGCTATGCTATGCACACTATGCTTTAGAAGAGCGTACGGCTGCGTTATAAGCGACTAGGAAAGTATTGATATCGATCTAGCGTTTCGAACGTACGCCGGCGTTCCGCATGGGTTTCGAGGGTAGTTTAGAACTTTTCGCGGGCATTCTCGAGAACGCGGCGCACCCTCACAACGCTGGATCGATATCTATACTTTCCCAGTCGTTCGGAACGCAGTCACACGCTCAAAACGCTGGCGCAAAGTAGGAAACTGTCTTAGCACCTATTATATTTCTTTATACTCCAAAAATCTTCATGCTTCGCACGGCTATGACCGACCGCGCTCTAATTACCAGTTCACTGCAATTGCTACTTGAGCTACTCCCATTGATCAAGCTTCAGCCAATAACACTCCGATAGTAAGGGCGCTCTTAACCACAAAACTTCTGCAGAAAATAGTCGTTTCTTTACGGAGAGACTTGCAATTGCTGAAACGCTTTTAAGACGACCATGGTACTCATGATGCGATTGCATCGTCTCCTTTTCTCACTTGCTGTTTTCTTGGGTTTGTTTTTGCTTTTCTGGTTCCTGTTAGGATCAGAGCACAACACTGGGATAGGGATCTTGGAGGAGTCAGTGCGACCCCCTAAAAATGGGATTCGAAACTAAGCGTCTTCAAACCATACAATTAGAGGAATTGTACGTCATAAATGAAGCGACAGGAGCACCAGCGTCGATGTGACTCTTGGGTGGGCCAGTTATGGGTAGGCGGTTGCAGTGGGCGTCCAGGTTGGCATACTGCAGTTTAATAGGGCGATATAAGGGTATCTTCTTTTAGGAATGGGCCTTGCAACGCCTGCTCAGAAGCACCGATTGTGTCCTGCAAGGCGTATTTATTCTACACGCCTTTAGGATTTATCGCGCGACTTGCCCTTGGATTCGTAGGTACGTAGATAACGAATGCCGTAGTAAGACTACTTGATTAAGAGGTTTGGTTACACAACTGTGGCAGCGGTTCAGTGATCATTAGTGGATCGCGGTTTGTTACGTTTATTACACGGCAATCCGTGTGGCACAACAGAGTAAAACAAGCTAGCAGAAAAACACACACAATTAGTAGAAATGCAACACAACAAGGTGAAGCAAACAAATTCGGAAGCCATCAAACGGAGACAATGTGACATCAGGATGCGAGATACTTTTCCAGAGTGGCTTTAAAGAGGTAAGTTTATTGGATGACCTTCCCAAGGAGAGTATCCTATGAAACTCTTGGCAGGTTCGATTGAGGAAGAAATGGTGTCTAACGTTACGTCTAGCTCGCGGGATGGTAATTTTCCTTACCGAGCCCCTAGTAGTAGTTTCATGAATTTCCATCAAGGCGCTAGGCCTAATACCCGAGTAACCATGAAAGATCTTGAAGAGTGTTATTAAATCAAATTTCCTCCTTCTAAGGGAGAGCGGCTCGAGGCTTGAGATTGATATTGCGCGTTTTATTATCAGGGATCCTGTCATATTGGAATCCCACAGATCTTAAAAAAACCTTTCTAGTGAAACTATTCTGAATCCTTTCCAACAATTTAACAACTCGAGCTTTGTATGGATTGAAGACCACTGTTCCGTATTCCAGCAGGGGTCTAATATAAGTCTTAAACGCCCTACAAAGGACAACTGGGTCCTCAGATAACAATGCTCTGAACAAGTTGAACATAAGTGCCATAGCTTTCGAGGCAATTCTAGAACAGTGTGACCCCTTCCAGTGGCATCCCATCGATGAAGTAATTAGCCTGAATGGTCGCCTGACCTATGCCAAGAACTTTAGTTAAACAAAGGTAGCCTCCACCGGATAGCCCAGGTGCATTTCTTCAATGGCCTCTTGGAGCAGGCGCGCATCATCAGGTGACAGAATGGGGTGATACAGTTTAAAATCGTCTGCGAAAGCGATACATTTTACACCCTTTCCTATAACTAGTTGGGGCAATTCAAAAGCATATATGTTGAAGAGAACAGGTGATAGTACACCCCCCTGTGGCACTCCGCTAGACATGACCCGAGGTTCCGAAAAGACATCATTTACCCGAACAAGGTAGGACCTGCCAGTAAGAAAAGCTTTCAACCATGAAATAATCCTGGGGTGGATGCCTATTAAATAAGTTTGTTTATAAGCTTTCATGTGAAACTCTGTCAAATGCCTTAGCAAAGTCTAAGTAAATAACGTCAGGTCCCCAGCCGTTGTCCAAATAGGAAGTCCAATCATTGAGGGATTGGAGCATAGCTGTAATCGGGGATCTACCCTTCTGAAAACCGTGTGATATTCGGAAATGATATGGCGTCGCGATCCACCGCTGATCACCGAACCGCTGCCACAGTTGTGTAACCAAACCTCATCAATCAAGTAGTCTTACTACGGCATTCGTTATCTACGTACCTACGAATCCAAGGGCAAGTCGCGCGATAAATCCTAAAGGCGTGTAGATTAAATACGCCTTGCAGGACACAATCGGTGCTTCTGAGCAGGCGTTGCAAGGCCCATTCCTAAAAGAAGATACCCTTATATCGCCCTATTAAACTGCAGTATGCCAACCTGGACGCCCACTGCAACCGCCTACCCATAACTGGTCCACCCAAGAGTCACATCGACGCTGGTGCTCCTATCGCTTCATTTATGACGTACAATTGATTTCTGTCTCCTTGTGTTCCTGCGTGCGTGGTGATGTATATAACATGGATATATGCCATTTAAGAGCTCATTCTGTACACTCAAACTTCACGAGTCGACCCTACTTAACTATTGCGCTCTCGAAACATTACTGAGGAAACTCTTGCTGAAAGTTGGGCTCCGGGGATGACTGGATACCCTACTCACGAGTACGACACTCATTTTTGACCACGGCGCAGCCTATCGCCGATTTGCTGCAAGAGCATTCTTGCACTGAATTGTTGTCAACCCGCACGCATGGGCTGTTAAGCGCTCAGCTCGAGGAGAAAATTTTCGCTGAAAGTCTGTATATAGAGGTTATTGACGGCCCTGATCACGGTTCTGACCTTTATAACTGGCGCCTAGGTCATTTGGCGCCAACATGGCTCTGAATACCCCCCCCCCCTAACTGCGGGTTGGGATGCTGCGAGAATCACTTGAGAAACTACAATGCTGCCTCACTGTGCCAAATAAAGTACTTTTTCACCTTGACTTGTATTGTTTTCGATGCAGTGTCGACGAAGGTCTCATTTGCTGTGCATACTCAACATTAGAGATAGAAAAAAAGCCTAGAAAATGGTTCAAAATCGCTTTTCCCCAGCAAACTTTTCACCCATTTTTTGACCTCCCCAGAAGCGCATAGCAAAAACGAAACCCATTTTTGTGATCCTTATATGGACCCCTACAACATGCAACAAACCATTTCTGAAAAGCGCGCCACGACCTGAAAGACCTCCCTTTTTAGGCATTGTTCACAGTCTGCGGTCCAGCGTTTCTCTGGAACGCGGCGGTTCGGCGAAAAGCTTTCGATACGTATCGACTGGCGGTTGGGCGAAGAGTCTGGCGGTTGGGCGAAAGGGTTTTGATACGAATCGACGGGCGTTTCGCCAAACCGCGACGTTTTTCGCCTTCGACGAAACGCTAGCTCGATCGCCGTGGCGTTTTTCGCCAGCGAAATCGATACACATCTACTTGCTTTTCGCCCAACCGCCGAACCGCGGCGGTTCGGCGAAACTAGCGGTTGGCGATTCTCCGATCGATGACTATTTTTTGCTTTTCTCCCAACCGCCGTTTCGTCAGGGTCGCAGACTGTGAACAATGCCTTACGTGTATTTGCTAGCCGATAGCTTTGCGACTGGAGCAAATGATTTACTACAGCGTACATCCGCAACATTTAGCAGGTTTCATCAATGATTGAAAATCTAATGATGTTTTTCTTTGATAGTAACACACAATTGTTTGGCGGTTCCATAAACGCAACTTCAGGAAATAAACAGATACAAAAGAAATCAGATAAGGCCGTGATTCTCCCTATGTTTATGTGGTTCACATGATTTGCGCAGTCGCCAGCGTCAATATAGACGGATGGCCAAGTTTTTCTGTGAGCTGCTGTAAAAGATGACAAACCAGAGCAAATGTTAAAGACCCCAATGAATTTCGTGCTCTGTTGAACTTTTTCATACTCTACTGAAACTTAACCGTAACTGAACACAAGACTCGATCCTGGGTGATATCAATATTTACCTTCCCTTCAATAACCCTATTCAAACCGCCAGAAGCACGCTTCGTCTTCTCGCCGCAAGTATGTCGCAGGCCACGCCCACCAGCTGCACCGGACGATTCTGTTGCTACACACCCTTAAAATGCTAACTGGCTTTTATTTGATGATTCTCTCCTTTCAGAGTGAGGTCGAGAACAATGATCGCAAAGGAATGTGCCCTCAGTGTAACTCAGGCCCAATGCTACTTAGAAATTTGTATGCTCACGTTAGGACTGTACATTTTTGGACCGAAGACGACGTCTTTCGCTTGAGGGCATCTCACAGAAAAGGCAGAAGTAACGGATCAGCCGGATTTCCTTGTGGATTATGTGAACGCATATACTTTACGGAAAAAGGATTGAAACAACATCATTGGGCACGTTATTGATCTTTCATCGTATTACTTCAAAAGTAGTTGATAGTGAGAAGTAATCTTTTCTATGTTTAGAAAGCGCATTACGTGCGCGATGTCGAGATTAATGACGGTAGGGTTATCTGCCCCGTCTGCAGGAGCAAATTCGCCTCCAATCGTGAACCTTGCTCACCACTGCCACGAAACACATGCTGAAGAAATGCCTGGCCAAGACTACACTATAGTATCTGGTCATCTAAACGATTGGAAGGCATTCGAAGTCAGTAGTAAGCAAGAAGTGCAGACATTCCAGGGAAGTGAACGATATGTTCGATGTTTTAGGAGTGGAAACAGGCGAAAGAACTGTCAACACGAACTCATTTTGTGATCAAGAGGTCATTTGAAGCGCCGAAAGGGAGATCGATTTCGTTTCATTGCCAGCACGCTAGACATGTCGACGGAACCCTCAAGTTATTAGCTTCTCGTAAACGTGGAAAGACACCAACACGGGTTTATGGCCATTGTTCAGCGTTTCTGAAGGTAATGTTGGTTGCTTCGTATTCTAACGTAGAAGCGGCATTCTAATCAGGTCATCTCACAAAATGAAGGAGGAGTTAAGCAGATCTCTTTGTGGAGAGAATGGCAACCTCCTCAGGATTTACTTCTTTGGTGCAACCCCTTTTCATCACCTGTCATCTTCCAACTTTTCGCAGAAATTTGGCGCCGGTGGGGAAGTAGACACCTCCGACTAACTATCGCAAATTGTAGCTTTCCGCGCCTCATCTGGGAGAGGAAAGGGGGAGGTAGATTTTCGTGGAGTAATATAGCGCAAGTGAAGCAGAAAAAAAATCAGCGGTAAGGAAACTTTTCTCATCAGTAAGCACGACCACTCTCTCTCCAGCAGGGAACCCTATCGTGTTTTACTAATCAATGGGTTATTCGTTGACTACCCGCCCCCAGCTTCTAGTGAGCGTTTGGCGCTTAGCAGCTTCTCCTTCCAACAAGTACTGTGGCCGTCAAGAGGATCGACTAGCTCGCTTAGCACTTTTTTCAATAGTGTCATCAAAACATTTGAAATCGCACAGCGGCAGGTCGAACGAATACGCCCAACTGAATCCGGGTCTCAGTAGCCCTCCACCCCCACCCCCGTCAGCAGTGCCGGATAGTACGATTAGTTACGGCTTGGTATTGATGATCATGTTGTTGTAAGGTACTATCCTCCTGTAGATCTGGTCCATGAGGAACGAACAAGGCACATTGGCGGTGGGTGTTTTGTTTCTTAGCAGAGTCGCCAGAAGACCATAGCTAGGAAGACAATTGTCATATTCATGATCCTCTTGGACGTGAAGCCCCTGGCGTGATTCGGGGAATGGAGGGGGATTTTCACCTGCATTCATTCAAAGTTGAAAACACGTGACTTTTAGTTCTTTTTGCTATACGACTCATATTTCGCCTGTGGTTAGAGCCCGTTTCCGTAGTCGTATACTTCTTGTGCGTGTATAAGTATAAAAATTTAACATTGTTAAACATACGGATTCGGCTATGGGTTTGTGCTCCTGTGGGAAAATGAAGAGAACGATGTTACGTTAACATACACGAAGGAGTAGCGTGTAATTGCACACGCAAGCGATTACCGTAACCCCAAAACTGTTTGCATTCGCCATGGAGTGCAAATGGGGTGCTATAGGTTGGTCACTACGTAGGCAAATAATTACCAACATAATGTACCTTAAATATTAAATGGATCCTACGCTATAATCGCTTCCAAGAAACCACTTCATGCTTCCTCTGCCTTTGTAAAAACGGCGAAGTTTTGCGGTTTTCACTCGTGAAGAGTATTGTTTTTAACAAGTTGTCTGATCAGCCGTTTCACTGACATCGTAGGGTATCCTAACTTTGTCTTCAGCACCAGTATTCGATGCGCTCATATCCACTGTTGTTCTTGGAGGGTTATACATGATTTTCATTCCAATCCATTTTGTATATTGAACGAAGGCATTTGAATTTTCCTCCGCTACTATGAGGTATCAGCGGCTGGAACAGACCTACATCTAACGACGCCTTCCTCATCTTGCGAGGTCTCGATTTCCTCTGTGATTCTCAGTTTGGATGCGATTTTCCTTTTTGTAATGCGGGGTCTGATTCATGGCCAAACGTTCTTTCCACGCGGCTAAATCTCTGTCCCAGTGAAGAGAAAGATCACTACCGCAGACACCCATTCCGGGTGCTGCTTTGCTTCTCGCTCGGAAAGAAAGCCACCAACCTTTCGTTTCGAAAGGCAGCGTCAGCGGCTAGGGATCAAGATCTCAATGTAGCGAACGCCCGCGTCCACCGCCGTCTAGTCCTAGGAGTCATGAATAGGGATATTGGAGATATAATGAAAATGCGTCGTGTGCGACCGCACCGTACAACTGCCAAAGCTTAGAATTAAGCTGGCTTGATGTAAGGTGTAGGGCAGCTTTTGAGTGTGCGCACCGCAATATCGGATGCCCAACCAGCTGTGCTAATCTGCCATAATCCCCACTCTTGGACCCTCTTGCGCGCGGAGTTCGCTACTTCAAAGATAGCTAGTGTTCGCTGGCCACGTTGATGGAGCTAGTGGTCCCTGGTCATTGAATGGATGTGATTTCATGTTCAGGAAGTCGAACTACGCCTGGAGACCTACTTTACACAAATCGAAGACGGAACTCCAACTTCGAAAACTGGGCAGTAAAGGATAAATTGTCCCAAAAATTGCAGAGTGACGAGAAGCATTGGTCATTTTTCGATCTACTCCCGAAATCCTGTACATCTTCAAACTAATGCGATTAATTCGTTTCATCAATACTACAATTCTTTATTTCTTCAATTCGTCAATTCTTCCGATAAGAGACGGAAAGATCCGTACCAGTTACCAAAGTTAGAATAGTCGGAATGTGTAGCTACATGGACGGAATGTTTCCTTGAAAGCTATCTTGATAAAGAACCCCTTAATACACGTAATGACTAACCTATCGCACCACAGTTGCACTCCATGGGCGAATGCAAACAGATTTGGGGTTACGGTAATCGCCTGATGTGTGCAATTACACGGCTACCCTTCGTGTATTTTACGCAACATCGAGAGAACGAACAACATCCTCCTTTGCCAGGTCGTACCAATTGTTCGGACCTATGTTGCGGGTCAGCGGCTGAAGCCAGAAAGTTTCAGACTCGCGACCACGTTCCACAGCGGTCCAGTCTCTCTAATTAAGCATTTACCGTTTACTTCCACACGCTTTTCGGTACACGGTGAACATTGTGTGGCCTTCCTCGATCATATCTTTTCCCTTAAAATTGCGTGTCGCCCGAGTCCTCACTGCAATTAAATGTTAAACACATGAAGAGGCGCCGAAATTTTCACTTGCAAAAGATCAAAAGATTCTCTCTGCATTAAAAAATCTTTTGGGTCTTTTGCAATAAAAATTTTGGCGCATCTTCTATGTGTTTAACATTCACATATCTTTTCCGTTCTTTCTTTGGATTTCCGTTTCCATTCTTCCACATTCCGCTTCGAGGACACCATTCTACGCAACTACTGGTCCAGCTCTGATACATTTGAGCGGCATACTTCCTTTGTATTGCGTAAGATTTGATGAATTCGCCTTGACGCATTCTTAGGCTTTTTTTGCCTCTGTACGTTTCTTCTATGGCCACAGACTGGAACGTTGACAGGTCCGTAGCCAGCTCTAAACTTTTTAAACACTTTGAGAAAAAACTTTTGCAGTCAATTACTTTGTTTCCCTCCCTTCCAATCCGACTTCAACTACTCCACTTTTTGTCGATGACGATGGACCACTATGTACTTGCGACTTGGATTGAGATGACTATAGTTTCAAAAGTCGCGCGACTGAGGCGCCGGATTCGCGCTTCACCGCTTGTCCTTGGGACCGCTGAATCAGCCACTTAAGGGTGAAAGCTCCGCAACAATCCAACGATAAGCGGTCGCAGTCGCTCGACTGTATTGCTCGAGACGAGAAGTATGGACGCCGTCCAAGTGACGTACATTTAGGCTTATCTACTGGCTGATGGTAGCGTCGAGTATCATGGATGTTTCGGGCACATCGGTCATCTTATGCCCGACGCCACACTTCCAACCCTTGAAACCGAACACGTTTTTTCTATTGTTGAAGACGAAGTTGTTGGAGATGCGCTGAAGAAGCAACAGAACGAGACGGAGGTGGAATATCAAAAACTGAAAAAAGTAAGACCTTATACCAGTACCGACGATTCCCTTTTAATTGAACCACCATGCTTTTCAGGTGAAGTTTCATCTTGATACGTTCGCGCGTCTTTGTCTCCGAAGGGGACTCACGGACGCGCTCAAGGAAATCAGACTCATTCTTGAACAAGGGTTAGAGTTTGTCTCGGCAATGGTTGAGGAACAATGTGATGAACCTGTACGGACGGCGTCAGTTCGAACACAAGAAGTAAGTCGAGAACACAGGTCAATTTTGGCCCTTGAAAGAATTGATGCAGGGCGTTTTTGCTGCTGAGTATCTGTGTTGGCCTTATGCACATTTTCAGTGAAGACATGAGATCTCGAATTGGGGGAGAGCTCAGGGTTCTGCTAGACTAGCGAGTGCGAGTTTTGTAAGGCAGCGTTCATACTTCGTGACAGCGCGGCCCAACGCTATTACTTGGACCTCTCCGAGTGCTTTAAGGAGAATCGGCTCAATATCGTGGTTTTGCAATTGTCTTAAATACTAAAGCTTTTTGACTTAAGTGAAGGTGGACAAATTATTGGCTTTTTCTGTTTTCTTCTTTGATTTAGGTTGAAGATGAGCGAAGGCGATAGTTTTATTTGGGGTAAGTTTCTTATGACGTGTAACTACAAGTTTCTACGACTTGTAAACTGGAAATATTTTGAAAGTTGGAACAGTTCGGCCAGTATGAAGCTTTTGAGACACTTATATAAACTGAAACAATGAAAACAAAAGAAACAAAAAGAAGCTCACCTAGGAAATGAAGTTGCCCTTATCCCGACCTCAAAAAAAGGTGAAACTCCCTCCTCATATTCCAGATCCTCTTAGGTACAGAAGTTTTCAGTTAGTAGCCATTATTAAGAGAAAAAAGTCTTACAAGTTGGATTTCCTTATTTATCAAAGCGAGCGGTCCAAGTAATAGCGTTGGGGCGCGCTCTGACGCGTACCGACGATCGCGGCGATCGCCACTGCTGTCGCGAAGTATGAACGCTGCCTAAGTAATTGAGCTGAAATTTGGCATTTCTCACTGTTTATCATTGCGCTGATAAGCAGGCATTAGCGTATTTACATATTCTTTCAGGATCGCTCGTAATGTAAGGTTCCGAAAGCCATATCGCTATATGATTAGGTTGAAATTTGCATATCCTGGTATCTATGTTCTTCAGTCGATCCGCCGAAGATTTATTTGGAGCAAATTCCAAGGTTGATTACATATAATTTTGAAAACTGGAGCAGATGTAGCATAGTTACATTACCTCTCGAGAAACGTCTTGC
>MU951561.1:0-10249 GCA_036418165.1 Cooperia oncophora
GTTAACATAAAGAGGTCGAAAAGCATTCGCAGCGCAGATGAAAAGCACGGAAAACACTCATCATCAATCTAAATCTCAATTTTTCCCCTTTGACAAGAATAACCATCTCAATCGCTGGTAAATGGTGCTAGAAGAATCGCCAAGACGTTCATTTAACTCTTCTGTATTCAACAGTGCTTCAATTGTTGCCTTTAAGGTCTCCCTGTTGGCATTTGGATCTGGCTGACGACTGGAATAGCAGATCTGTCTGATACAATAAAAGACGAACTCAACAAAACCATTGGTATGAAGCGGCCGTGATGCTGCATGCATACATGGGTACACATATGCAGCCGTATCTTCGGTAGCGGTGATTGGTAAGATGCCTACGGGAAACTCGTCCGAAATCGATTTACAAGTCACTGAGAACGGAGGCTTTTTCTTCGCAGGATTTTGACCGTTTCACTCCGTTCTTTCGCCATTTCCCCACTCCTCCCATGCCCTAGCATTTTAGGCTAAGTAGGGAACCATCATACCAACTGTTTAGATTCAGCAGTGATGGTCTGCGTTGCTCACTGTAATCCTAAACTCCTCATCATAGTTGTTTGAAATCTATTTTTTTCCGTCATATTTAATCTTCGAATTTGCCTGATTTTGGATGGAACTGAGTACTGACGGATGCAAGAAAAAGATTTACGGGTCAAAAGTTGAGAAGCCCCAAAGTGCCAAGTCCGGCAGCAAATCCGTGGAGCTCGAACAATGTGCCAGGAAGAGGTCTCGTTTGAGATGTTCTAGGTGTTTTTTGTGTTCACTGGGAAGTTACTTATCGACTGTTGATTCTTAACTGAAAGCCGACTACTTGCAATAATTGATCGCGGGGATGGTCCCATAAGTGTGGGGTCGTTCTTCAATATTTCCGCTCCTTGCTGAAAGCTCCTGCTCTCCTAGCCCCTACGTCTTTCTGAGGCCTTTGTTCATTCAAAGCCAACTCTTATTTATATTTATTTTCTCAGTCATATCTGAAGGCAAGAGGAAATCACCAAAAAGGAATAGTCACACAAGTGTCTCATAGAGGAAACTGAAGACTTCAGGGGAATGGTCGACAAGGCAAAAAGATCACACTAAGCACCCTACTATTCTCGTCCGTGATCAATTCGAAGCTGGCAGAAGCAACGATAAGTAGTAAAACATGAATAAAAAAAACAAACGCACAACATAACCAGTAAAACTGGAAGAAAGAAAAACATCCAAAAAAGAAAACTCGATCAATATATCTCAATAATAATTATAATCATACTTTAGAGCCTATGTACTCAGTAATGGCAAATTATTACAAACGTTTCAAAGAGAACTCAAAACGGAGATCGGAAATGCTTGTTGCTTGATTCCGTTCGATGTTCACCGCCCAGTGTATAATATCCGGACGGATCATTTGGATAGGAGACATATGGGGTTGTTGATGGAGGACGTGCTGCAGCTACAGGAGCTTCTTCGTGTTGTTGTGAAGCTGGCTTGGATCCAACCTGAACGGGTAGCGATGAGCCTTGATCAACTATTGGAATGCTGCCAAATTTACTTTAGAATACCACTCTTGGTAGGTGGTTTCTCCTATTCCGCTTGGAGTTTCTCCACGAGCTTCAGCTGATTGAGGACTGCTTCCATTCTTGGTGGATGCTGTCGTGGCTTGTGAGTAATGCCGTTGGTGATTGAAGAATGCGGCGTTATCAAAACCAGCTGGAGCCTTGGTCATTCCTGAAAGTTGCGAGAGAAGAGTCCAATTGGCATAAGTTTAAGTAGTAGTTAGGGTCTGGCTGTGTAAACATTCAGACTTAGGATGAAACTCGAATAGAAATTACCATTTCCGTACAGGTATGGAGTTGGATGAGGAACCGGGTAGGAATTCTGAAATATTAGGAATTCGTTCAGATAAGTGAATTCAAGAATTAGTAGGCGCAATGTGCATCGACAGGAGGTAATCTGCAGCTTTCCGTAGTGGTACTGTCAAATCAAATCATCGCCATGTGGAACAGCATTTCTCAATGCGACTTCCTCTCTAGCGACCAAGCAGACCTCCCCCCCTGCAATTCCACGACAAAAAAGCGCCTGGTCACAGTTACGGTTGCAGTTTCCTACAATGGAAGGCCTAGCGATGGACAGAACCCTTGATATGACTAGAAGGTTGAAGTGGGCCGAGCGAGTCATAGTGGTAAAAAGTCCCTTTCATCCCGGCTCATCTACCCCCCCCCCCTTCTTGAAAGCATGTGGGCTACCGACAAGTCACACGTTTGCCTCACCCAACCGCTCGTTTGCGTCCCCTTTCTCTAACCAAGACCAAACTTAGACCGCAGACGAGCACACTAGCCAAGGGGAAGAGACAGTCCCGCTGAGAATAATTTGCTTCCGCTAGGCCTAAGCCTCCCTTTAGAAAAGGTTGCCCTGGCGCTGCCGAATACCTCCAGCCCTCTGACAATAGCGCCAAAAAATTGCAAACTGGCACATAGTGCTAAAAGGAACTACAGACTCACATATCTCGACGATTTCCTCACACGACAGAGCAGACAACAAGTGCAAGTGACGGCGAATATCAAAAGCAGTGCTGCAGCTCCGATGATCACCAGATTCCGCACATAGGCCTTTCCAAACTCGGAGTCCTCCACGGCTGGGGCTTCTGAAAATCCGTAGTGAATGATGGTTCCCAAAGGGTAAATATTCCCAAAGCGTACCAATAGCATGAGCCCTGACTGTGCTAGGTTCGATCGATAAACCTCCAATAGTTCCGCGAACAGCGTTCTCTTCCAAGAGACTCTTCACCTCAATCGGGCGAGGTACATCCGCCACTGATACCACCTGTAATTTTTGGGTTATTTGTGCAGCTCATTGAGGAAGGATAAGAGATTTGATGAAGATTTTACCTCAAAATCGGCAATCACTGATCCTTTCGAGTAAGCAATCAACTTTGACACCCGCATTCCCTTCCATCGCTTCGCCAACAAATCATTGACCTAAACTGGTAATTATAGTAAGAGTACGAGCTATCTGTGAAGGGGCTTACTTACCGCCTCAGTGACAGTCTTTGTGAAGCTCTGATAGTATTCCGATTGTGGATCAGCCAGTGCTGGAACGTACTCCTTGTTGAGAATACGGACACGCAGTCCATAACGAGACTTGATTGGCTCTGTAGGCTCGTAGATGACGAATGGAGCTGGAATTCAAAATTTTTGATCTCACAATCTCTCATCGGAAGAGTAGAGTATGCGAGTATTTACATCACGGAAGCCGTCCCCTATTCTCTCAGCTTGACGGCTTTAAAGCCGATTTCCTGGTCTAAGGGATACCACAGTAAGATTCTTGCAAAAGTCCGAGCTGGCAGGTCTTTGTATATTGTTGTATTTGAACACCTCGCAATGTAAGCATCTCCTCTTGGCCCCTCTGAAGAGGGGAGAAAAAGGAAATCGGATACTGGATGTCTAGATCTGACGTGGGACATGGCTGCACCGTCGCGTGCGCGACTTTCGTACCAGGACCTAACTAGCTCAACGTGGAGCAGCTGCAGTATGTCGAGTGAGCTAGCATCGAATGAAAAGGTAGTTTGTGGGCGCCGTTCCGCGTAGACGAGAGGTTCGGACCCTTACCCCTCAGAATCTCAACCTGAAACTTTTGTGGGCGCCATTCGGCTCTGATGGAAGGTTCGGATCCCCGACGACAGAATCTCAACCTGAAGTCTGAAGAAACTCACGAGCTTGCTTGATGATCGGTGGCATCTGGACGGGAGTGGGCTTCGTCTTTGTCTCGACTGGAGCAGCCTTAGTTGTTGTCGTTGTCGTGCTTGTCTGTGTGATGGTTTTGGTGGTCTCTTTCGCACCGCTTTTCGGTATCTTCACCGTCGTTGGCAACTCGGAGCAAGTGTTCAGGCATACCTGAAGTAAAGCTCAGACTAGACAGGCATCATGAAATTTCATTTTGTCAAAGGTGGATTCCACTATGAGCTGAGAGGTACGGTCTTTTCTGAACACGATGCGGGCAGGCCCGCCCTTTCAAAAGCTATAATTTCGCAAGTAACAGTTACGTAAAAAGAGTGTTAGGGGCTTTCTGCTGACATACATCAACTCACGCAAGCCATCTTTGGAATGTATGCACAGTACATGTCTCTAGGAGAACAGCGGTCTCGCACCTCTTCGTGCTCTCTGATACTGCCCACCTCCAAAAGAAGGACACTATTTAAATACCCTCGACGGAGTTTAGGAAAACACGATGTTTACAATACTCATTAAAATCGCGTGAGCTCGAACTCTCTGAAGACACAACATCCCGTTTTGCGCGCCTACGCGGCATTGCCGCCACGACCTAGGCTGTGGGTTGGGAGAGGACTTTTCGTCGCCCTCGCTTCCCAGCTTCACCTAGGTGCTTTTCACACAAGAGCCCACGTCAGGAACGCACATCAAGAACGTAAGCTAAAGGCGGTATAACACAGGCTAACACGCTTGTCTCGAACTTGAGGAATTGACTCCGCACCGCAGCGGTTACGGTATATCTGAACGTGCGCGTTAGGACAGACGCATTTATTTTACGCGCAATTCTTGTATTGTACATCCTCTGCTACCATAACCTTATAATCTTGTTTTAAGCGGAGGATTCTAATGAATTCTCCATTTACGATTCACCTAGTATGTACCTCGTTCATATTTATACCATTTTCACTTTAAATTCACCACTTTTCAAACCAAATTCACCACTCTTTTTAGACCGGGCAGTTCACCAACCAGATCACGCCAGACACCACTGCGAGCTCCGCCCCGACGGCCACGCCTACTTGTCAGCGCGGACATATTTTCAACACATCGACACATGGCCGACTCCGCCCATTCTTCAAAGGGTTTGTTGCGAACTTCGAAATTTCATAACTTTTTCAACTTTTTAATTTCACATCCACTCTTTGCACAACGAAGATACTCGTACCCGCGCATTTATGCACTGGCAATTTAGGCTCCCCTTGGCCACGCCCACTTGCTTTTTGCACAACTTTGATAATTCTTTTGCATTTTTGGACTGCTCTGTGAAGCCCCGCCCATGAGAGGCTCCGCCCACTTTGAAGAAGCCCCGCCCACTTTTCAAAAATGGTGCAAATCGGCAGTATAGAGCCTTGGCTTGCATGCTAGGGTCTCGTCCGTCACTCGGAACAAATAAATCAGGCAAAGTTTGTTCCGAGTGACGGACGAGACCCTATACTGCCGATTGCACCATTTTTGAAAAGTGGGCGGAGCTTCTCACAGTGGGCGGGGCTTCACGGAGCAGTCCAAAAATGCAAAAATTTTGAAAAAATATCAAAATTCCGCAAGCAGCAAGTGGGCCAAGGGGCGGAGCTTGAGTTGCCAGTGCATGAATGCGCGGGTACGAGTGTCTTGTGCAAAGAGTGGATGTGAAATCAAAAAGTTGAAAAAGTTATGAAATTTCGAAGTTCGCAACAAACCCTTTGAAGAATGGGCGGAGTCGGCCATGTGTCGATGTGTTGAAAATCTATGACCGCTGACAAGTAGGCGTGACCGTCGAGGCGGAGCTCGCAGTGGTGTGGTTGGTGAACTGCCCGGTCTAAAAGAGTGGTGAATTTGATTTGAAAAGTGGTGAATTTGGTTTGAAAAGTGGTGAATTTGGTTTGAAAAGTGGTGAATTTGGTTTGAAAAGTGGTGAATTTAAGTGAAAATGGTATATATCCACTGCTCTATTTTGCCTGTGGAGTGAGCCTTGCGAATAGCCGAGGAGCGCCCTATGTGGAAGGCTTAGGAATTACCTCCAGAAAGGTTGAGGTAATAAATAGCCTTTGGTGGTTTCGTTCCAGAGAATAACGCGAGCTCAGGATGTGGCCAACTGAGCAGAGCAGGACTGAACGTGGCTAAAGGAGCAGGGGCTAGACACTAGAAGCAGAGGACGCTGGGTTGAGACTGGATGGTCTTGGGCTGAAGGTGTTTTTAAGTGCACTATAACTTTTGGAAACCATATTAGTGTAATGATGGAGAATGGAAAAAGGACCGGCGTTCTAATATTGGTCCACGCTTCCACCAGACATTCACTTCCACTCAAAGTTTTGGCATTTTGATGCGATTTGCTCTGTATAATGACGTGAAAGAAACGGGGATAAAAAAAGGTGTACATATATCCACTGGGACCCGTTTGTTATCAAATAAGCGACCCTGGATAGTGGGGAGGAGAGACGTGGCTTTCCTGAGCAAGAGTTAATCCAAGGCGCTGAACCGTCGAGTGGTAACCACCACCATCTGTCCCTTACCGGTGGGGTAATAACTACAAAAATTTTACAGTACTTTAGATTAGTAACCTTGGTTTGACTGGCGATTGGTGTTTCTCCGTGCTTACGAATCTCTCCAGTTGGTTCAATCTGACTAGCAGTGGTTGTGAACAGCAGATGGACACAGTTCTGTAGATTGACGTCGTTCTTATCATCGCTGAACAGTTCTCGAGAGAAATTGGCTGTGAGCAGTCCTTCCTCGTAGTTCGTCTGTAACAAGTACCTTTCCAATAGAGTCAAGTAAAAAAAAACAAAAAAGTAAACCAAATCAAAGTAACAAATAAACAACAATAAGTTGAATTTGACTACAGTATACCTCAACATCGAAGATATCCTGTTGTTCATCAATAATCGGACGGCCATAGTTGGGCATGAACTGATCGGTGACGGTGATCACGTCATCCTTCTGAATTCCAACGATCACCGCATCTGAGCCGGCCATTCCTCCATCAGAGGAGAAGCCGATGGCAACCCATTGAGAAGTTTTCATTATAGCCTAGAAATTTATGATTTTTGGAGATGCCGTGAGCATCCAAAGCGTGAAAACTAACCGCGACGCTGAATCTGGCCACTTCACCATCGCTAATCCAGTTCAACACGTACTGGCATGGCGTTTCAGAGTCACTTTCAGCACAATCGGCTGGGAAGGAGAATCTTCCCGAGCAGGTAGAGGCATCGATGTGGAGACCGTGTTTGAGTTTCTCCTTCTTTGGCGTCTCTGAAATAACCGGTTAGTCACTAATGGTAAGCTACGAAACCGCCTCGTTTTCTCTTTAGATCAGATCATACACTCGCCATATGGGCGGAGAGCGGCCTACACATCATTCTCCTTCCATACTACTGTATCTCCATCATGTCATGAAGGAGATGCAGTGGTAGGGACAGGTCTCCGCCTATGCGACTAACGCGGAACGTGAAAACAATAAAGATCACAAAAATGAAAACCTTTGAGGAAGTCGATCGTGAACGATCCACGTTGATTACGGCCGTGATATTTGAAAGCGTTACTGATGAAAAAGTCCGGATCGGCTTTGATTGGCGTGCCTGAAAGGAGCTTCAAGACGTCCATATTTTCATAATCCTGTTTTCTTTTTTAGAGTCACTTCAAACAGAAAGAATGGCCAGGATGGCAAAAGTGAAAGGGCCCACAGATGATTTGGATTGAGAGGACATTCTACATCGCGATAGTCCCACTTGTTAGTTCATGGTAAACAACAAATCTCTTTTTGGCGAGACTTATGAACTCTTGCAAAGCTGCGGAATGTGCAAGCGAGCCCCTTTGGTTTACAGGAACAAGAATTCAATTACATGAATTTAAGATCTCCACAAGTGAACCTGTACAGGCTGCGTTGGGTACCATTTGGTGCCTTCACCATGCCTAACTGCGTCGGCAAATCCATTCCGAAATAGCGGTTTCGCATGTTTCTTGAGCACGGTCAGCGGGACGAGCACTGCGGGCCACTTTTCGCAAGTGATACTTGTTAGCCATGAAAACTCTCAGATTGAGGACCTTCTGTTTCCGCCACTAGGAAGCTCCATCTCGGACATTCACCTTCGCTAGAGTTCCCTGACCGTTTCCCCCTGCGAAAAACGCCTCTGCGGCTCAGACATGAGTTGATGGGCCCTTTTGACTCTGAATGTATCGCCTATATCCATCCATTCTAGCTATTTATTTGTTTTTACTTTCAATGTGTCAAGGCTGTTACCCCTTTAAAAAACAGCGAATTTCGCAAGCTGCACGTAGATGAAACCCTACGATTTTCCCATGAACCCTACCTGGCCCGCATGATCTAGTTTGGAAAATCCACAAATGTTTTACCCCCTGCATATCGCACTAGTCAGCTGGACGCCGTGACAGAAAGGACACAAAAATTCTGGTTTACCTCCAGTTGTATGCTGGTAATAATCTGGGTCTGCTCCTTTCGCCCATATGACCGTCATTGGTCCCTTGATAGGATGGTCCCATTCATCGTCAGCTGAAATTGAAAGGATTCCCTAGAGCTTTTTTGAAGAAAGATATTCATGGGGTGATGTTACCTTGCAGTTTCTTCCGGAACACAACAGTTGTGATACCGTCTTCTCTGAATGCTGCAGCAGCAGTAAGAGAATCAGATCCACCAAAGAACGAGTCTGGCCGCGGTGTGGCCTGAAATTGAAGAGGGATTTCAAAGGGGAAAGAAATAAAAAGGTGTGATTCGAAGGCTTGTTGCTCCGTGGCTTCAAATTGCTGGTAAACGTGGCCATACTTGAACGCGTAATGACCATATAATCATAGCGAATTTGAGATTTTTTTCCCCAGAAAGCAAAATGAGGGTGTTGGCTAGGACACGAGCTCTCTTCTGAACATCTTTTACAGAAGCGCAAAGGAAACACATTCGGACAGCTTCTTCCCACCCCCAACATTTGTTCGGCCGAAGCGCTTCACCTCCTAGACAACATCGCTTTTTTCAGGCATATCATCAACTCAAGGGGGTCTTATCTCATAAGTGGAGGAATGGTTCTCTGGTCATGGAAAGATCATAGCCGAAGCGCTGGCGTGCGGGTGCCCGACCAACGCGGTACCATAGTGCAGGCGAGGAAACCCACGTCGTTTTGACGACACACGGAAATTAGCTAGCACTTCGCGGCTATCTGACTTGGCATACTGCAGCACCTTCGCATTACTTCTGAGTCACAGTATCGCACCTTTCCTAGCAATTGACTTGAGAGGCACAGACACAGGAGTAGATACACCGCAGGCTTGACATATTGAGTGGATTGGGCCCTAGCGCAAATCACGGGCACATGGTCCAGCTTGCGATGCCTCTTTCGTAGCGTGGCGACTTCGGAATGGTGCCATGCCCCCCTGAGGCTCTGTTCTTATCTCGCCCTTGTGCGATTTTCTCTTTTCTTTGCGATGAGCGCGAGCAACCGCGCTCTTCTGCTGATCCTTGCACCTGTTCAAAAGAATATCAGAAGTTCTGTCCCGAGTGTGACTGAACTAGCATTTGCAAATTCAGTACTTTGCGACTGGAGTGATGCTGTCGTGTGAATCGATAACCGCGCGATTGGATCGACTGAGCCGCGAAGTGTGAACGCGGCCTATTAAAATTGCGCGACGCCACCTATAACACCGCGCCTCTGCACTCGCCACGCAAATGGGCACAGTTTGGGGAGGGGGGGAAGGGACATTTTGCACTCTTACTACTTCCCATTGACGTGTTGGCCCATCTAGACAGCCTCTTCTAGATAGGTTTTTCACCATGGGGCTTGACGAGCTTGCTCCAGCTTCACAAGAGTTCACAGGTTTCACCAGAGTGAGACTTGTAAACCGGAACTAGTGAAGCAACGAAAGTGCAAAATGCCCCCCCCCCCCTTGTCGCCGAAACTGCGCCCGCGAACGTTCTAGTAAGAGCGGCACAAGTTTGTGGGACGAACCTCATCCCTGAGTACGTAGAGCCACACTTCTAGGGTCAAATGATTGCAAGGGGTGAGCCGCTCTTTAACACAAAACCACTAGGGGGTGAAGTACCACCCGTTTCATATCGCCGCGTGCGACAAAACGCGTCGCATGGACTAGTGGCGCTCACCGCCGAACAGTAAGTGAGCTTGAAGCTATTCAGAACCTACCTTTGACGGCGAGTAGAAGTCTCGTACTCGTCCGCGGCCATCTACTACTGATCCAACAACCATATCCGTGCATTCCATGGCGTTTGCTTCAAAAAGATTCATTTAGAATGGGGGAGAAGCACTACTGCGATGACTAATCGATTCAATCGATAATCGATCCAGCGTACGTTTTGGTGCTGCGGTTGGTGTTGCGTTTGGTTGTACAGCCTGTCGCCGACTACGTGATCGAGCGGTGATCTGTTTTCCGTTCGCGTCACAAATACAAATTTTGTTCGAAGAAACCCGCGGTTGGTTGAGATCGTGGTAACCTAAAATAGTTATGAATTGAGACCCTTGTAAGGGTTGTAAGTCTTACCAAAGCGT
>MU951570.1:0-11720 GCA_036418165.1 Cooperia oncophora
GGAATGCACTACTTCTGAATACATTGTGAACTACTGTTCAATTATTTATTGTTTTGAAAAATAACAAAAGTATGTGGACACCTGAGAAAGTTCAAAGTTTGACTCCAAATCTGCAACCCATATCTATCGTCTCTGCTCCCCATTAATCTGTACTCATGCCTCGTCGTGGCAGTACTCTCTCCGAAGACGAACAATCTCAGATTCGAGCTCTCAGTGCTGCTGGACACTCAAATAGAGAAATTGCAAGACAGCTCGGACGTTCGGCGACGTGCGTTGGTAAATACCTCCAGAATCCTGATGGCTACCATTCAGCACATATTTCGGGGCGTCCTCGATCTTTGTCCGCAAAAGACATCAGAAGAATAGCGCGGGTCGCCTCAAACTCCCCCCTTTCTGTGAGACAGATCCATGCTGCAATGAATCTACCGGTCTCAAAAATGACGATATGGCGCTATATTCGATCAAATGAGCATATCACACGAGAGACCATGAAGAAAGCTCCTCGCCTGACTGCCCAACACCAGCTGGCGAGACTGAACTTCGCGCGTGCAAACATGGCGACGTCGTGGGACAAGGTGAAGTTTTTTGAGAAATTTGTAAAATCAGAAAGGCAACATCCCATGCGCTTTTCTTTCTTAGGTTATCTTCACCGATGAAAAAAAGTCCGATCTCGACGGTCCAGATGGATATCGGCACTACTGGAGAGACCTTCGTCGCGATCCATTGCTGTTCTCGAGGCGAAATTTCGGAGGCGGCTCTTTGATGGTGTGGGGTGGTTTTGGAACCAGCGGAAAGTTAGAGCTCGCCTTCCCATCGTGCCGTATGAACAGTCAGGAATATCAAGGAGTGCTCGAATCCAACCTCTTGCCTTTTCTGAGTGGGCCACGACCCAGGACACATGTGCTGCAGCAGGACAACGCCGCCGTGCATGTTTCAAATTCTACTATAAAATGGCTCCAACGCAATGGTATCAAAGTGATGGATTGGCCGGCATGTTCTCCTGACTGCAACCCAATCGAAAACCTGTGGGGAATTATGGTTCGACGAATTTACATGAACAATCGGCAGTACAACAGCGTGCGAGACCTCAAGGAGGCGGTAGTGGCTGCATGGGAGGAAATCGACGAAGACACTATCACAAATCTTGTCCACAGCATGCCAGACAGAATGTTCGAAGTAATAGTGAACGCGGGAGGGAGCACCAAGTTTTAATTTCCATGATACTTTTGTTTTTTGTTAAGTGTCCACATACTTTTGTTATTAAGAAATTTTTTCAAAACAATAAATCATTGCTCAGTAGTTCACAATGTGCTCGTAGGTAGTGCATTCCTATACTTTCGCTTATGAGGAATTTAACAGTGATGGTCTCAGATCGCAATATCCAAAGGCAGTTTCGCAAAATCAAAATTTGGGGTGTCCACATACTTTTGTTACGCACTGTACTTCAGTTATTTTCAGTGCTTGCTAGGATCTAGCTGCTCCTTTCGTTGCAGACAGACGTCATGCATGAGTATTTTTCGTGGACCTGAGGAAGGACCTAGAGTCCGAAACACGGTCGAATGGTTGCAAATGTTCCTTTTGAACAAAACGGGAACTATAGTTCGATTTCTTCAATTAACAGTACAGATGTGCTTCATGAATAATCCACACAAATAAAACTACAAGCAGTATTGAAGAAAAATCTAAAAAAGCCCATAAAATATGAATAAAGCAATACTGTTGTTGGGCGGAACTTCATTGAATTTTACCTAACGTTTCAACTCAATCGTCGTCTTCAGAGGTCAATATTCCCATTGTTTGGGCGAGAAAGTCCGCTGCCACACTAGAGCGGTAGATAACAGAAAATCTAACATGAGTAATCCAGCTTAATTTCATCTAACTAGCGCTTTTGTATGACAACGGACTAATCATCAGCCTCTAAAGACGACTAAATCGAAACGTTAGGCCAAACAACAAGGCTGTTCCAACTCATCACCTCACAAGGCACAAGACTATCGAGAGACTGTCTCGCAGAATTCTATACTGCAACAAATGAACGAGTTTTGAAAACAGAAATTCTAAAGATAGATAAACCTAACCGAAGCATCTACTATATATAATCTTCCTATAGACTGTAGATGTAACAGTGCCGATAAATATGAATAAAAAATGACCTAATCACAAAAAAACGAATTTGTACCTGAAAAGCTTATCGGGCATTTGCGTCTCTGATGGAGTCATTAATCCCTTGGAAACCGATGGCGCAGCAGCGGTTCGTACCTGACAACAAAGCAATCATCTATGTGATCCTAAACGAATGAACAAAATCTAATGTAATATCGGAAAAACTGAGAATTTGAAAACAAAAGTTCTCGAGAAACGGTAGTCCAGCTCTTCCCCTTCTTCGGTAGTAATTGCAGTAATTTCATTCCATTATTAGTTCTACAACCTAGGCATATCCATATCACTTCCCTATTCAAGGAGGGTTTTCCGTTGAATAAAGCGCTAGAAAATTAGGAAATTTAAACTCACTGCACGTGTCCCATTCACTGAGAAACTTTGCAGAGTACTGCGTACACACCCATAAATCGAGGGGAACATCTGAAACCATAACTTTACGAAAAAAGTAATTTCCGAAAGTACGGTAAAATCGCTCACTACAGCAAAAAACAAAGAGTCTCGATGTTTGGAAAACAGAGCCGTTCTAAACTAGTGGGACATACTGCTTAGTACATTGTTAATTACGTACTGTGTTTAGAGGACCACCAATATAATAATAGCAGCAATCGCGCTCTGTGGTGAGCCAGCATGCTCGATTCAAACTAGCGTTTCTTGGCAATTCTGTGTTTTCCTTCACTTTTTCTCAGTATGGATTGCTTTTAATCATTTATAGTACACTAGATAAGTAGTGTGGGATTAGATCCGTTTCCCAGCAAGGATTTCCGAGACTCCGTTTGGCGCGTGCTTTAGAATACAGTACTCCCGCAGCCAGTTCTTGCCAAGTAGACGTCCTTCCGAACTTCGTTACGAACCAGCTTCGGTTTACCCCTGATTGTGTGTTGGAGGTGGTGCAATGGCAAAGGGCTCGCTTTCTACGCGCACAGTCTGGAGATCAAATCCGAGACGGCTCTCACCCGAGCCAAGCAAGCCTTCTGCACAGTGGGAACGGTGCATTACTAACGGACTTGTCTGGGTAAATAAGAACACTGACGTGTCCATCGGCTGCTTCCTTTCAAGTCACTACGCAGTTACATCGCGTTCAGTAAATCTGAGGTCCTGAATGGAAGTACAACAGTTCTTAACAGGTGACCAACGAGGCGTCGGTGTGATTTTGGCGCGCTAGCTCGCTTTCCAACAGTCTGCCAGATGAGGCGACCTATAATTGACAGAGAAGAACCTGGCGCCGCTCCAAAATCCATACCACACTGACACGCCCCGACAATCTGTTGTTCAGGACTAGAGAATGCTGTCACGACGTCGAGAAATACTGAAAAACGGCAAACTTCAGCCCTTCGACTCGGAGTCGCGAAAAATTGAAAAACGGCGAATTTCAGCACCTTTGTCTCGGATGATTGGCTGGAATTCCTTAGAATGCTAGCTTTATCGCCCTCAAGTTTTAGGCCAGATTAATTTACACCGAGCACACCTTTTTAGCCCATCTTGATTAAGCCCTCCTCAGTCCATTTCCAACTGCTAAGACCGTGTTGATATCCAGCACCGGACTGAGAATCAGAAGATTTGTGAAAGGGACGGCATACCGGGCTGCCGATGTGATAAAAACAGAAAAAGGGACTGGATACGAATTCACTTTGAAGACCCCGCTCTGCGGAAACACAGGGGAACCCACGAAAAGGATTAGATGTAAACTGACTACTTTATCATCGACAAAAGGGTATTGATGAGAGGACATCGGTTCTCCAGTTGGGTACAAATCCGATCCTTCCTGACGATTCCTCGGTGCCTCAGTGGGCGGAGTCAAACAATCGATCTGTGTCTAATCCATGCATTATACCTCTATTCCAGAGCGCCAAGTATGAACACAGCCCTACAAACTTCTTTTAGGTTGTTCTCTCTAGTGCCAACGTGGAATCGTTATCAGCCGTCAGTGACCTCTGGGCTGTCGACGAAGTCAATTTTCGGGGCTCGTTTCGATAAAGACGTCTGATAAAGGGCCTCCACAGGCGATCATTTTTTTAGCATCGATTCGTACAGTGGTCTATGAATGTTCTTCGTTACAATTTCGCCAATTTGACGCAACTCTACAGACATTACGCAAGTTCGCATCTACACATAACCGGTTTTCCAATCAATTCTCGGAATCGCCGAGTAGCGCAAAACGTGTTCGAGAATCACGTCTATAAAGAGTCGCTATCGCCTGATATTTCCAGTTGGTCATGAGAAGCGTGCCGGAAATCGATAAAGGCGTCGATGGTATTGGTTTGAACAGGGGCTATTCCGCAAAGGAGGACATTTGAAGGAGACGAATGAGGATATAAGGGATATAAGGCCGAGCCAGCAGAGTCACCTCCCTCTCTCCGCAGATTTTTCCAGTTTTCTGACCGTAACTGTCAACTCCATCCCGCCTCCTCAGCCTATGTTTCGCACCAAACAACTCGTCCAAGCTCTCGTCATCTATATTTATGTAATTGGTCAGCCTGCATTGGCAAGACGCCAGCATAGACGCATACGCAGTTAAGTCACCAGTACGCAATACGGCGTCTCTGCTAGGCATTTTCCCCCAATGCAGGAAGGATCTGTACGCCATCAAGATGAGGAGCGACCCGGACGAGTTGCCGTGTGCAAAAAAATGGGCCGCAGAGCCGAAAGGTGGCAACAGGGCAACAACACTCGTGTCCCAGTAGCAGTATGACAGTTGACAGACCCGCCATTCGACATACATCCGTATGAGCGCGCTCTAGCGGGTGCCTGGCTCTACACTGCAGCACGCTGTACTATCTTGATTTCTAGCGCAAAAGTAAACATTTCGGGGACAAAAAGATTTCCAAACCTTTGAAGGTGGTCCTGTAACTATTTCGTGATGCTGAACCCATTAAGGTATGTCTCCCAGCCTTCCGATTCGTGTGTTCGTCTATGGCACGCTGAAAAGAGGCGAACCGAATGCAGCTGTTCTCACGAACACCGACGGACGATATCGATTTGTTGGAGAGGGACGGACAAAAACGCCATATCCACTCATTGTTGCCTCCAAATACAATATACCATTCGTACTAAATGAACCCGGCAAAGGATATGTGAGTGATTTCGTACATAAATTTAGTGCTTTCCTTGCTAACGTCACATAAAACGCTTAACCATCTTCATGATTCTGAGTGCAGGCGATCCACGTGCGCGGCATTCGCACCAGGACCTGAATGTCTTGAAGTAGAAGCGCTAGAGGTAGAACAACTAGCTGAAAAATGCAAGCTAGTTTCTGTGCGTCGCTGCAGCGTGGATCTTGCTGCATCGTGGAACATGGAACACAACCAGATGTCCTACACCCCCCACCCTCTTTTGCCCCATTTGCTGTTGAGCGATGCAGTCCGCAATCAGAAATTAGCCGACCATAATACAGCCTTCCCGTAGATGAGCATGCCGCAGGGCAGGAAACAGAGATTCAAAGACACGCCCATTTGATGGGCAGACGCCTCCTAGGACAGTTGGTAGTTCTTGGTAGTTCCGATTACTGATACTAATAAAAGTGAAGTAAAGTAAAGTTCTGTATGCAAATATGGACGTACTGCTTTCGTCACAGCTAGAAAATACGCCAAGAAAGCGTGTCCCCCTTGCGGAGGGGCCGCGGCTCCGCCCACTGACCAAGGCAACGCCCAACTTTCATTTTTAACCAACTAATGACGGTTATTCCGCTACTAATTCTCTACATTTCGTATGGTGAGAGTGAATTTATCAGAGAAAAGCGTTGGCACTAAAAGTGAGAACTCGTCCATCCACTCTCTTTCTTCGCCTAAGCACGTACGAGCGCGGTTGCGCATGGAGATCTACATGGGATACCTCGAGCATATCTTTTTCTGCTTCGTTCTTCTTTTTTGTGTCACTAACCACCTTCCCAGGCGACTATAGCCCACCCGAGAAGAGGTTCATTTCAGCAAATCCAAGGTGAAGTCTATGAAGTAGATGATGTGAAGTTGAAAGTATTAGATGCCCTGGAAGCCTATCCGACGTTGTACTGGCGGCAGGAAGAAAAGGTGAGCTGCACGATTATTTGAACAGTACCTGAATTCAAGCGATCGAACAGTACAACCCAAAACTACCCCGCTTTGCCAATCGGAGCACGTAACTCACGTTTCTCGCCTTTTTCAAAACCAGTGCTAAGTTGGAGAACCGAAGAATCGAAATTGGGAGAACCCGTGGAAAGAATGGTAACCATTCGATTTCGCCAATGTTCCTCTTGGGCGGCGTTGATAGGATCGATTCCAGCATTCACCAGCTCTCCTTAATCATATAGAACGCGGAGCGAGGAAAACTTCTATCCAGCTTTTCTGTCCAAACTCCTAATTTCGCCATTCTTCCATACGCCCCAAACAGCGATGTATAGACACGCTGCACGCGGACTTGAAGATAGTTGTTGGCTCCATCCCAACCAGGCACCCAATCGGGCAAAGTGACGTAGCATAATGAAAAGGGCCGACCCCGCCCCAGAGCGGGACAAACGCTAAAAAAGAGGAAAGAAGAAGAAGAAGATGATGATTTGATGGATGTACAAGTGATGATGACGATTGCTTACATGTAGTACAGAGCGTTATAATAGTCATATTTCATGAACTATCCTTGAAAAGAAAGCTAGGAGCATACAAATGCAAGTCTCCTCTTTTATCTTCCCTTTCTGAATCAATAAAAATCCCTTCAGATTTTGATGTCAAACAACTTGGAGACAACGGCATGGATCTACTTAATGAGGAAATGGCGACCGGATATTTATGAACATGCTACGCCGATGATGTCAAACTATTCCAGCAAAGGCGCTCATGGCAGGGAATATGTGACCAGGTTTGTAGACCTTTATGGACATTGGAGTCTATCGGCTCACCAGGATCATTTAGTCTTTTCAAAACAACTCTGCTGGAGAAACGATCTGTATTCTGAGTGACGCCAGCATTTTGAATGGCTAGGAAAGTAGAGGTTCCTTCCCTCCAGCGACCGTGACCCCCTCGCTGGGCCCACCCTTCCAGAATGCTGGTACGCATAATCGGGCTCACGGGGGCTATTGGCTTATCTCAGGACTCATTAGGGGCGTGCGCCTTGAAGGAACCAGGGTAGCTTTTCTTCAACATTTGCAAGAAATATAACCATAAATCAGGAAGTGAATCGACCTGGACGAGTTTTCCGGTAAGGATTGCGCGCCCATCGGCTACCTTTATCAAACAATATATGTGCGAATTACTGGATGGCAGACCCAGTAGTAATGAGCCAGAATCCAAGCCCCTACTGATACTCAGCCTTACAAAGGGAGAGGGTATTATCCCCAATTTTCCTGCCATCTAGGATGTTGGAAAGCTTCCGTAATTCGAACAAAGATGTCCAACCATCCTCTCCCATTTGTCAAGCCAAAAAAGAGCGACAGTTCCGCTGGTTTACGCCTAAGCCAATGTGCATCTGTAGCCGTATCGTACGCACTACTGCACATCACTTTCCATATAGAGAGGAGTCCTCTCTTTACTGTGAAGAGAATGAAACTTGCATGCAACAGCGATACATGTTCTTCTATCGAGCCAGGGTAGCCCTCTACCGCGTAGAGTCCCTCACACAGTTCGCGACGACATTTCTCTCCCATCTGGGTGGGACCGCTCACCTTCCGTGAACTCAGCAAAACTCCACTGACTGATCACCTTGGTCAGCGGACGGACCGATAGTAGATGGGGGCGTGGCCAGGGTTCATGGTCTCGCCGAGAGAACGCAAAATATTAGGTTGTTCGAAAAGTCCTGCGACACTTTGTTTGAACTATTCTAGAAAAAGACCAAAAATCATTTTGAATGTTTTTATCTCTGATTAGTGGAGACTGTCTCCTGGGGTTTCTGAAAATGGGTATATCATGGCTCCGTGGAAGTTTTCAAAGCTTAAAAATACCTCAGAGATCGAGGTACTTTTCGACCTATCCCATATTATGAGTTCCTGTACGGCAACTCCGCCATAGTCGAGGAATCGTAAACACTTATCGTTGTCTTTGAGAAGAATGATCGCTTGCCGGATAGGCAGAGAGTTCGCTTTTTGCAATCAGCGTCGCTCCAGCTGGACTTATTCAACTCGGAGTAGGCAATGTATAGGTAAGCCACCAGCACAGAATGACGGCCCTTTACTCAAGCTTCTTGAGGCGCAGCCGAACGTACGCACAGTAAGTTCTCACCCACTTTCTAGCGTCACCTAACTGACAACTGCCATGCTTCTCCGCAGTCTCGGTTATCGGAAAAAATTTTTTATGAAGGATGCCTCATGAGTTGAACCCCTCTGACAAGTCAATGACCGAATGACACGTGAACTTGGCAGTTTTTTTTTTCCTTGTAACATGGGAGGAACCCAATTGGGCAGATTAGTGGTTGGTAGACCGAGTGATGAGGTCCTTGTCGACTAATCTTGCATCAGTGTTCCTCGAGGATCTCTCAAACAGAAAGTAGATCTGCCAGCCAAAAGAGATGTTGCATAGGCGATAAAGATTTAAAGTTAGGTTCATTGTGACTCTGATGATACTAGCATAGAGGTATCAGGACTACAGTCCACTCTAACCAACTCCACAACATGGATGATGTCACGTTTGAATTACTTCAAAAATACTCAATTTTTCTTTACCGCATGGCAATGCGAAGACCGCATGGTAGGATCAGGCACACCAAAAGATCGTGGATCTTGATCTGAGAATGCGACCATACCCAGCTTATTCATCAAAGTTAGCAGTCTCTAACTACTACCTTTTTTGATCCCTACCGCATCCTTAAGAAGGCAAAAATTCCGAAAATCGACGTCTACTCAAAAATGAGGTCCACCTCTTCTTCTTATCATAGTTGCCGTAGTTCTATAAGAATGGAAATGAGAAGCTGTGCAAAAGAAGGGCACTAGTCCTAGTCCTTAGTGGTGATTACCTTGTGGATTGGAGATGTCTTTTAGTGACTGAAAATTTAGTCCGAAAAATTGGTCAAAGTGTCGCAGGACTTTTCGAACAACCCATACCTAAGATCACTGAGGATTATTACTACCCACTTTTGAGATTCCAGCACTGCCTATGTCTCCTATGGCAGTCCAAGATGTTACCATAATATTTCCGCACATTTCACCCTTACTTGCCCCAATCATCCGGAATACGGCCAAATATTGGCCCACTTTTTTCTCTGTGAGCGCACCCACTCGGGACCAAAGTTCTTGGCGCCCGCGCCAATTTACCCTAGACTACCAAAGTCGCTTGAACATATCTTCAGGAGTAGTTTGACATCGTGAACACGAATACCACATCCGTTCGGCACAAAACCTCCTGGTGCTCGAGAAACGAAGCCAGCGCCAAAATACCCCAAATCGCAGGCGGCAAAGGCGCGGGCGTTGAGAGGTTTCAAGCCAATCAAATGTGATACTCGTATTCAAAACCTCAAACTATCTCGGAACAACATTTGAGCCAAGTCTATCCAATAAAAAAAAGTCGATCATAAACAGGCCCTATTCCGGATGACTAGGGCAGGAAAGGGTAAATAGCGCCAATTTTCCGAACTCAAAAGATTATAAGCTGAGTTTTAGTCCTACTGGTATTACTCATCTAATAATATAACTTTTGCCTTATTGCAGGTATGTTCGTGCAAAAGAAATGCTAGACGACGATTACAATCTCCACGCTGATATCCAGGGTGGTGATCCGGCCGATCCACTCACTAAAGCGGCTTCACGGGCAAAAGCCATTGATGATACAAGATTTCCGTCATAGATTCGATTATAGTTTGAATTTGTGTTTGTTACAGCGAAAATTGCCAGAACGACGACGATTTATGGCAATAGGCTCCTAATGGACCCACAAAACGATCCCCAAGGAAGCACTGGGAACGCTGCCATCGACATGCACTGTTGTGGAACAGCTTCGAACACATTTCAGTTCATATGCAACTGAATAGCTCGGTTTTAAGACCACAATTATAAACACTTCTAAAAAAATTCCATCACCATATTCATTGGAAATTTCTGCTGCAACAAATCATCACCGCTGAAAAATAGAGGCAGCGAGCGACCCTACATGGATCCAAGACGTCTATACAGTATACTCACATACTGTCAAAGGAGAACAAAATGATGCGAAAACAACTGAACGAACATATATCCACATAAATCTCTGAAACTACAATAAAATCAATGATGAACAAAGATGACGGGGCGGAAACAACGCGTGCGATAGACCAAGAGAAAAACAAAGAGGGCTAGACAACATTAACCCTAGCATATCTCTAAACGAATCAATCAAACGATACCAATAAAACAGCAAGACACAACTTTCATGTTATGAAACACCGATGCATGACATACTACGTTACCGTTTCGTGCACGATGGCACTTCGAAGACAATCAGTTCGACCTAGAATTTGTGATAAACTAATACAATGCATGCAACAGATAGAATATATGAACCACGAGCAAATAAAAGAGGGGGAGGAAATGAAAGCAAAAGAAACAGGAAATGAGAGCTTGATCACAACAAGCTGATACATTAGCTTACATTGATGATTGTATGCCATTGAACTGAACGGCGCCGTGCGGAGCGTGTGCTCAGCGTGTAAACAAATGGTGGACATATTTCCCAGTTTTGGTGCTTCGGTTCCTTTTCGTGATCTACTGAGCGCCGATAGGATTTTGAGCGTTAGCCGAACTACTGCCCTAAACATATTTGAAGAAACAAATACACTCTAATTCGCTACGGACGGTTGGGCGTGTAGGCAGTGTGAGGTTCACAAAGTCTAAGCCGTTCTCCCTTCTTGCTGAAGCACGCATGCGACAAAAAGTGGTAGAAAACGAGTAATACGAACGATATGATACAGTCATATCATTTGCTCGCTTTAACAACTGGTGGAGAACGGGTTTGGCACCGCGCCAAACTCATCCCGCCTGACACGCCCCACCGTCCGCAGCAAACTATGCTATAGGTATCATGATGTCTTGAAGACTTGTGATATCTGAATGCCCACTATCAGTGGAACACTCCAAAGGTTCGACTTAAAAACCCCAAAATACACGAAATTCCCATTTTTCAAAGTTCGACATCCTGCCATCTTCAGAGTTCAGCACCTGCTTCAGACGTGTGGTGTTTTACATGGGTAATAAAACACGTACATCAAATAACTTACACGGATCGGCACCAAAATCGATGTACTCGCCAGATACGAAATGGTCTGCTTACACAAATAGTACTCTTAAAAGCACTCCCCCCCCCCGTGGTCAGTTAATGCTCCGTCCTCTTTTTGGATAAGGTAGCTCTGCTCCCAAACATGGAGGCAGGGTGCAGCATCATGATGTGTAAAGTGGTGGTTTATGTACAACCCCCCCCCCGTCCCCAATCCTACCTACAAATTACCCCCATTTTCCGACTTTTGAACCCAAAAATTTTCCGTCGAGTGGGGGGGGGGGTACAGGTGAATCAGGAAAACTTCCCTAACTTTCTACCACTAATTTCTCTCAAAAACACCTACACCCCTCTCTCCCAATGACCAAATACTACCTCCTCCCCCTCCCCAACAGAGTAGAAGTACGACCCCCTATGTGTTTC
>MU951585.1:0-12637 GCA_036418165.1 Cooperia oncophora
TTGAGACGTCTGCCTTGATAACGCGTATTGGGGCAGACGAGGAGCCGCTTAAGATACAGATGGACATGTTGCGGACATGCCCTGATGAGCTCGTAGCAGAACCCCTTAGACCCAGAACAAGGAGGCGTCAGAGGAGGTGTAAGCGAAAGCAGAGTGAGAGTGGCATGTGCGGCTCTTTTATCATTACCTATCGCGGCACTTGGCGCAGACGTCTCCCTCGAACCCCTACCTTCGCAAGTCAGTGCCCGTCAAAGCACTTCGACTGGAGAGCCGTCGAAAGCGACGGGAGGGCGTGGTCACCCCGCCGTGAAGGCAGGAGGAGTTGGCAAAAGGACGCTGCGGAAGCAGGAACAAAGGAAAAGACGCAGCCAGGCACGCGCATTAGCCAAGAATTTAGGGGAGCTGAGTCTTGACCGAGTGTAGCGGTCAATTTTTTAAGGCCCCGCGTGTTGAGTATGGTATTAATAACGTGAAGTTGTTCATTTTTTTGTAATGTCCTTCACAGGCTAATCAGTGCAGCGCAGCGGCTTCGCGGCAGGAATCGTTTTGACTTTCGAGCGCGCGCGGGCTAGTGGTCTACCATACATCGATCTGCAATACATCGATCTCGTAGGACGCCCCTTCTAGAAATTTCGGCGCCCACTATATAAGCCTGTTGGATTCATTCGTTGGAGTTGCTTATCGCGCATGGTTTTCTTCCTTTTGTCATTCTGTGCCGTTCATTTTGGCTTATAGTACAATAAACACTTATTTTGTCTGTCTATGGCTTCTGTTAAGTTCGGCCAATCCTATGCGATACCTAACATCAAACTCTAACTCAGAGAACGTTGATGAAGAACTTGAACGTTTGGCGTGTTTGACATCTTGATAAGAAATATAGCGCCAATTTTCGGCGCAGGTTACGTGAAGCGTCCTGGTTGCCCGCGCTCTGCCAAAGCTGGGCATGGGAAGGAAATCACATTCTCCTGCTCGGCCTGAGCAGAGCTGTGAAAGCGCTTAAAGACAGCTCACGCGATGAAAGTGTCAAGGATAATTGCTGATCAATTATGAAACAGTAGCTGATAAGTAATTCCCTCAATGAAGGAAAAAAGAAACAAGAGCCTCAAGAACACCATAAACAAAATCGCGACCTGACAGTCACACCTCCCTGCGGTCTCTGTGCAAGCCCTGGCTCACAAATCACTTTGTCACATCTCCCAGTAGTGGATATCATCGAATGCGAAGAAAAGAAAACAAAAAACAACAGAAACATAGAGGAAAAACTCTTGAAAAGAAAAGGAAACATTTAAAAAGCCGGCGTCCGAACTTAGGGTTACGGTAGCGAGCATGTTTTAGTGTAGTGAAGTGCGTCGAGCTTTTGCACCACAGAAATTGCATCATTCGTGATTTTTACGCGTTTTACCTTACGAGATGGGTTGCTGTTGACTGCACGTGCTCAACCATTGCAATAAAATGCTGATGAAGGAGAGCAAGAATCTTCCACCGAGCGACTGAGCGCGGCTCACAGCAAAAAATACATGCAGTTCCGATTAATGACTGCCGTCCCAACAAGGAACAACTGAGCGGCTCTCCGTCAGAGGGCAGCTAGCTAGTGAGGCGGTCCAACTGAGCAGGCGTTAGAACTAGAACTTTGAGCGGTTCTAGCTCGCTCTCGCTCGCTGAGGAGTCGCGAGAGGAGACAGTATCCACTTGGGGCTGAGCTACCTGCCCAGGAAGGACAACCAGTACGTTGAAGCGGGGCGCTACCGAAAAGTGTGTTTATGGCCGGAATTATGGTATGAATGTGAAAGAGCAAAAAAGCAAAAACAGACCACAAAAGCAGAAATTGTTGTATAAAATTAGAAAAATTACGATTGCGCTAAAAAAGTGGGCATGATCGAGGGAGGCGGGGCCTGAGGTGGTGTCCAGTGCGGTCAAAGATGGTGGGAATAGCACTTGCTGCAGTTTGTTTAATCGTTTTGGGAAATTTAAGAGAGCGGCAAAGTGGCCCACGAGGGACATTATGAGCCACTGGTGGTTCTAGCGGACGCATGCGAAAGAACGTCTTTCCCGTCAAACATGGTTGTCGTCAACGTGTTAAAGAAACAGTCACACTGACCCGTTGGTCCGACAAAGGCGCAACGAATTTCTTATCCCGATGGCATACGATTATGAATCTGCCAAGAAATAGAAGAGGAGTTACTCCTCTCTCCCTTGGTGGTGAAGACCGCTCCTCCACCTGGTGCTACTGCGGGCTGAGCCGAACGCGGACATCCGAAAGCAGGTGACAGGCCTCCGTGACGGGCCGACCTACGAACACCCCATGTCACATCACAGTGTTTAACTATGCCACATGAATCTCGAGATAATGCTACGGCGCCCACGCGCACTTGTATGGCCCAGCGAGTGTGGAAGCTATATGTCATTTGATCGGAAAAAGTTTCGCCATTACATTAAAAGAGCGAACCCTGCCGCTGAGCGGGACAAGCGCTAAAGAAGAAGATTCTCCTCTTTCCTGTAATCGGTTGAATACAGTCATCCTGAGATCTGCTGAGATCTCTCTCTCTCTCTCCTCTCTCTCTCTCTCTCTCTCTCTCTCTTCCTGAGCAGGAAGACTGGTCCGTACAGGAAGCGATTGCAACATTTTCACGGTGCAAAAGCGATGCAGTCTTCCTCTCTTTGGCCCGACCCACCTTCAATAAAAAAAACTGCTGAGATTAGTTGCGGAGACCATATCGACCACAACACCACCGTCCAGTGATCTCGTCCGATCACAATCTCTGCTCACCCCCTGCTCGTACAGATGCACTTGATAGGAGGGGGGTATCACAGACATTTGTGACCATTCTCCCTATGTTTTCTATCCACCACTGGCTTACTTTGCATCGCTATTTGAGCACCACTAAAGAGAACTTCTTATCGCGGGCCTTGTCCTAGATTTTCGATTTCAGGAACCAGGTATGATAGTAATGAATGCATAAGCACTCGAACGAGTACCGCGAACACAAGGAAACTTCTAGAATGAGCATAACATACGTTTCATCGTCGGATTGATTCCCATTGTTATCTTGACTTGGAGTAGTTTCAACATTCGGCTCGACTACGGAAGCGGGTCGCGACCTTTTGGGTTTGACGTCAACATCCACCGGTTCAAGTATAGGTCTTCTTCTCTGAATTCAAACCTTGAAGGAATACTGATAGGAATCATGATTTCGAGACTATATTGTGCTATGTACTACCTCTTTTGCTATCAATCGAGCGACTTCTTGCCTGGAGTAGCCCATTTCGAGTAAGTTAAATGAATAGGAGAGCAGTTTCAGATTCTCAGGAACCGAAATTGAAATAAGGTTGGCAAATTGGGTGAGAACCTGAAAAAGCTACGACAGTCGTGGATTCTAAAGCATAGTGGCTAGAACAAGTGGGCACTGAGTGGACGCTTTTTATGATGCACTACGCTTCCTTCCTTCGCACTGGCATTCCGCGAGTTGGCCCATGAGGTGACTGATAGGGACCATCTGATGTAAAGTTTAGTGTTATGCTCTCATGTATGAGTGTTGAACAAGTCAACCGAACCCTAATGAAATCGAAGACCTGATTGATCAGGCGGAAAGTAATCCAGACTTCATCTCAATGCGTGTATGATGTGCTGCGCCCCTTCCTACTGGACTATTTCTGTACACGACTGAGAAAGAAGAAGGAGAGTAACAGAATCGATTCCCTGAGCTTGAACTGTCGTCTAGCGCTTACACTTCTTACAAGGACAGAAATTGCAGAGTCACCCTAACATTAAAAAGCTTCTGATGGAAGTATTGAAACAGTATGAGGCGGAAGTGGTATAGTGACAAGTGGCACGCTTGCCAGCGCACGGTTGCGGATATCAAACCCCAGATGGGCTCCCGCCCAGGCCAACCGGGATTTATACCCCCGAGGGACAGCGAATTGGTGAGGACAGCGAATTGGTACCAGTTTCATTTAGGAGGCGATAAGGTTACTGACTTATACATTGACTGGCCCCGGCGGAACGTTTTATAGATTGCAACGCATTCGATAAGGAACTACGTTTCTGAATGGATGTAGAATGTGCGCCGCATCTCAAAAAAAGATTTGAAGACACGCGCTGAAAAAAAAAAACGACCTAGAACAGACGCTGGCTACCTGTACATCCACAGGATGCCGGTCGTGTTCACCTGGATCCCAACCCTCTGAGCACGAACTGTGATATTCGTGCTCAGAGGGTTGGTAGGTACCTGCAGGTGTTATTTTTAACGAAACTCTACCTTCTGGGGGATTGGGCCGATGAAAATATGCTTACAATTTTCGATCAAAAGAATACGTGGTCCCACAGCTCTAATCTTTTCATAGAAAATATGTTAAGTTACCTGATCAGAGTAAGCTCCCGGGCTTATGGCGGGCTTGTACGATCTCCTGGATACTGATCGAAAAGATCTGCTAATCTGGAATCGCACAAGCAATGTAGATGCATAACAGTGAAAGAGTCGTTAAGAAATATCCATTCAAAGACAAAGCGAACTATCGATTGTTATATGAGATCATCCAATTCAAACGTGCCGCTGGTTTTTTTTGAATAAAACCAAGAGGAGAATAAATAGAAAAGTGATATTTTAGCTTTAGGATGAGTAAATCCCTCCTTCACCAATGACCCGCTCCCAGTGCCCCGAGGGCCTTTGGACCTCTGGTACCTTCGATTTTTCAATAAGTGTGGGTAAATTGCTGTTGTTGCCAATTTCGGCAAATGACAAAACATTGTAGCGTCTGCCGTCGAAGAAGTACTCTTAAAGGTCACAGATTCCGCACCAGCAAAATTGCGGGAAGGAATCAGATAGGCACAAAAGGGCTTAAGTATCTTTGATTTAGCGGCGAAAAGCAGCCAGTAAAAGCAGTTCCGAAATGCTATTAGAAGAAAGGATTAACATAGTGGCTACTAGCTAGTAGCTAGCAGCCGGTGAGGGTCGGCATGGGCCTAAGGGGTGTCCATGGGCCTAATTAGTCAGCTTCTAGCGGAGTTTTGCCGTTTTCACATTTTGAAAGTAGCGCAGCCTCAAAAATCGCCTTCCGGATCGTCCGACACATTTGAGAGGTCATAGCCTTATTTTATCGCGGAATGTGCCTTTAAACTGAATAGAACAGTTGTAATCGCATGGCTTTATGACGGGCGAATGGGGCGATTGAACCCAGGTCTCAGTATTGTTTGTGTCCCAGCACTGATCTACAATACAGTTACTCGGGGTCTGGTACTATGACGAGCAACGGTGGCCTTCTTGTAGTTGTGTGGTAGCATCCATTTGTCGATCTGAATGCCGAGGAACAGGCAATATGCACCGACAGTGACGGATTTGTTCTCTGTATAGAGCGCTTGAAAGCCACAGTGTGGGAATCCTTTGCTATGATGATCATCCACTTGCGCCCACGTAACTCTTCATGGTAGAACTCGGGCGGCTTCTCATCTGCATTCATACAAAATTGACGATTGTGAGTTTCGGCTCGAGGTCCGAGACCACCCATATTTCATCTAAGGCCGGGGTGCGTTTTTCAGTTTGTGGAGTGACATGGTCCATGCTGAGAAACATTTACTGCTAGAGGTATAGAATCGGTACTGCGTTCGTGCTTCTATAAGAAAATTAGGTACCCATGCGCCACCCTCTTGACCATCCTCAGTTTATCGGACATAACTCGGGCAGCAGTTGCAGCTGGGATGTCAGACTCGCGGGGAAGCTCGACAAGGGTCCAGGCTCTGTGATCAGATATTCAGTGCCTGACTTCATCCACCCTTTTTTTCTTGTGCAGGATGAATATTATGGGACCATCCACGACATTTTTTCCTTTCTTCCTTGTACGGGCTCCTGAACCAAATCTTCCACCGTGTATTTCGAGAACACCCTTACACACAACTATGGTCCGGCGCAGGTCAAATTTGAGCGGCGCACTTTCCTCTTATGACGTCTGATTTGAAAAACCGGCGCCGATTTTCACCACTCGGGCTTCTTTTCAATTTCTCGAGAACTTCTTCTGGGGCTAGGTTCGCCAAATTTTCACAGATACACAGCTAAAGGTACTAGCCTCCAAATGGTATGATAGCCGCTGCTCTATCCCCTTTACTTTTCTGCCATTCCTCTATATGTCTCGGCACAGATTTGAATGCGCGAATGACCCTAATAGATGTCAGGAAATTAAAGGCACATTCCGTGCATAAAATACGCATTAACCTCTCGAATGGTGCGCGGGACGATCCGGAAGGCGATTTTGAGGCTGCGCTACTTTCAAGATGTGAAAAACGGCAAGAAATCCGCTAGAAGCTGACTAATTAGGCCCATGGACACCCCTTAGGCCCATGCCGACCCTCACCGGCTGCTAGCTACTAGCTAGTAGCCACTATGTTATCTTTCTCTACAACATTTCGGACTGCTTTTTCTGCTGCTTTTCTCCGCTAATCAGATACTTAGCACTTTTTTGTGCCTATTTGAGTGCCGTTTCCCGCAATTTGCGGTCGCGAACTGTGCCTTTAAGGTCAGGGCTAACAATAGTGAAGGTTAGACTATCGGGATCTTATTGGCATCTTGACAGACCTGCCTAACTTCGTCGAACGAAAATCCGAGTGCATGAGATCAAGGGATCGTTCTGCAGGTAGTTTCATCTCTTCTTCACAGGCACTGCTCGGGCGAAACAATGGCGTCATTTCTGCCGTTGAAGACGACGCGTGTTTTCGAGGGTGCTTAACAAGGGACATGGTCTCGAAATTTATTTTTTAGAGGAGAGCGGCTCAGATAAAATTGTCTATATGCCGAAACAAGTTTACTTTCAAAACACATGAAATTAGCTGCTCCAAGGTTTTTGGCTATACGGGTCAGAGTAGGACGCGTTGGGGGAAGGGAATGCTTCAGCACGGAGTATGTGCCAAGCAATGTGGCGCCTCCGCGGTCCATTTGGCATTTTGTTTACATTTCATAAAAGTGCCTCAAGAGCCAAATCAGAATAAAGAACGAGATAAAGGAGAAGAATGTTAGACGCTAGATTCACGGGCAGCTTTTTTTTTAATTTTTTTCACACATATGACCACTCTCATTTAATGGAAAATACGAGGTTGGCAACGGGACAGTGTGGCCTTTTGCTCGACTGATTCTGCTCGTATTTGTGGAGGGGAAGTTGAGTCGGTATCAGGGATCGTGAAATCGTAAAGTCTGAGACCCTATTTTATTGTCTATTCTATGCCTTCAGGGTTAAGCATGATACTACGTATACATATATCATGGTGCGGTATAGTGAGGTGCATATCTACCCTTGACTACAAGGCACTGCTCGTAAGCGTTTGGAGGACGACAGATTAGTTCTGAAATTATAATCATATTTTCGGAATAGCATTTCATTGCCATTGTTTTGGCTTTCACTGAAATCAAACGAACAAGTATGTTGGTTTTATTCCATTTTAAGTATTTCGTAATCGTGCACCAATAGTGCTCTCGTGAGGAGCGGCACAGTGTTCGCTTGAAGAAGTGGGGATAGAGTAGTGGGAGGGCAGTGGGAGCATATTTGCTCGTTGTCGGAGAGAGAGAGAGGGTGGTCGTATTTGCCTCCCTGCCTTCTGGTTTTCTGAGAAAGGTTGTTGACTTTTCGTGGTTTTTCCTGTTTCATAGTGATGCATATAACGTGCTCACGAGAAACTGTGCGTCCAGTGCCTGACAGGGCACAGCATTGGTTGGGGAATCCCCATAGGGGGGGGGGTCGTATTTGGCCGCCAGGAGAGGGGGGGTCGTAATGAGTGCGGTAGCCAGTATCGAGCAGCGCAAAGGTGTCAGTGTGCTGAATCCTGTGTAGCGGAACTTGCTTCGTAGAGAACTCGGATATGTAAAAAATGAGTACAAAACTTTCATCCATCAAACTAATCCGAAATAATTGGAATTATTAATAAGTCGACAACATCTCGTAAGTGATTAAACACTACAACTCATACTCTGGTTTGCTGCGGATGATGGGGCGTGTGCGCGATCACGCTTGGCGCTGAGCCGCTTTTTTCGACAAACGACAGGACTACCATATCGTTCGTATCAGACGTTCTCCAGCAGTTTGGTCTCCTTTATCGGAGACAGCAATTGGCGGAGCACAGATCTGGCGGCGTCGACACGGACACGCTACATCATCCGCAAGGGAAAACACTGTAGACAAGTGCACAGGTTCGCCATGGACCTCCCTGAATCCTACAGACACATTTGCGCGCGTGGACACACATTATGCACAAGTTGCACCATCCCATCACTTCCTGCGCGGACCTCAGTGCGCGGCGCATCCAGAGTTGGCGTGATCAGCTCTGAACGAACCATATTCTGCTCCTGCTCCACCACAGGATACGTTCTACATGCGTTCCTGGTTATTCGAACACGTTCACTTGAAACGGTACACAGGAAACGGGTTTTTCACGAGCTCGTAGTACTCCCCAACAAATCCCCAACGCCAGATCTCATGAATCCCGAGGACTTCCAAAACAGTTCAATAGGTTTTTAGAAAGAGCAAGTCTTCATACACTCGAATCCGTTCTCAGATTTGTGAAATATTGAGTTACAAAAAAAATATATTGATTCAAACCTGTTTCCAAAAAAAATCCCCAACGAATCCCCAAGGCAATTTCTCTGTGATTTTTGCGACCTTCATGAACATTTTAGCACTTTTAGGAAGATCAAACCTTCCTCTACACGAATACGCTTTCCCCTTCCCCATAGGTCTGCTTTTGAGGAAGTTATGGTCCTTCAAAGACACCCTACTTGCCGAAAATTTGTTTCCCACGGTTGGTCCTGCACAGAATTCCCTTCCCCCGGCACCTCGGCGCCGATTCAAACAGGTTGCGCTCGCGTCGGAAAGTTATCTCAAAGAGTGTTATGCCTTCGGCTTTCGTTTTAGACAGCAGATGTATATTTATACACATACACAATCACGCGTGCAATTGGTACTCATTTGCCGTACCGTAACTCCAGTCTTAATTTATTGTTTACGGTGTGGATACTTCGCTAATCGTAATTAAGCAAAGGCAAATAAGATGGCTGTGATTGTGCCGAAGGAGATAGTGAAGATTCAATTTTGTTTCAAGCTTGTTTTTAATTGGCTTAATCACTGGCGCTTTTACTCCAGACCCTTTGCTAGTAGAGGATGCACTCCTCAAGTCAAACCGAGACTCCTGGTTGTTATAGCGTGCTTAATGGTGGTTGTTTCCTGGTCAAAATGTCTATCAAGTGCAAACGTGACTGAAGGGAGGCAGGGGTGAGGAGTCAGGGTCAGTGCTCCGCGGAACGCGCGACGAAGGGGTCGTATGTTGCATGCGGGTAGTACATGGGATGGGGTCGTAAGTGCAGGTGTCACTACTGCGAAAAGCTGTGGCAAATAAGTGAAGCACTGCCTCGTTCCCGTGTCTCGCCGTGGAGTGCCGTAACTCCGCCTCTCTGCAAATTCATGATAAATTGATGTAGTGAAAATGAAACTACGACACAGCAGAAAGCGAGGTTAGTCTGACAATAAGTATGATAGGGGAACCATTAGTTGTAGGATAGGGTTGTCCTTCCTAAAGCTTGTCCACAGGTTCATATTTCTATGTCTCTGCGTTCTCAATTGGAGACGAATATAAGTCGCGCGTTACGTAGAACGGTTTGACAGCGCTATGTACGCCCGTACGATGTACGTCGCATGCCTACTACATACCCCCCGCTCGACAACTTTTTCGCCGAGTATAAACCACAACCACAGTCAGCCATGTCAGCCATCGTACGAGCATGGGGGGGGTCGTACCAGCCCTTGAAAAAGAGGGGGGGTCTTAAAAGCTCCCGTACCAAAATCGCCCATCGAATTGCTGTGCCGTGGGTGCTTAGAGCCTTTTCCCAGTGGACCCCAGATTCACACAGGAGCGGCCAGCACTCATGGTGAAATAATCCATCACAGCGTCATAACAACGGGTTCTTACCGGGCGAGCGGAATGTAGTGAAATGACGAAAAAACCAAGTGGGACGGTAAAAACCTGCAGAAATGCCTTTGTTCTACCCGGCCCAGAAAGCAATTTCGGACGAGATCCCCGTTGGCATCGTGCCAATAACCGCTGCAGTAGATGCAAGCACTGCACTATATGTAGTCCATATACTCAGGCAGCCACCGGCCCCTCAAAAAAAAAAATAGTTATTTCTTCGCTTCCCTATTGCTACTTTCGCCAAAATGAGATACACGAGCATCAGCACGTGATCGGACATTTAATGGGGCGGGGCGGGGCGGTTGGCCCTCGGATCGGCATGTTGCAATTTGCAGCATGCGCTATAAAAGTACATTCCTTGTAATAGCGCCTGCTTAGGGGGCGCCGGATTCTGTTTTGCTAGACGTACTAATCCTACACTTCTTGGGGATTTATCGTGCTACTTGCCTTTAACATTTTCCCACCAGAGGTACTTCATCAGAGTGGTTTGCAGTGACAGCGCGACCCCTCTCCAAAGGGGTCTCAGCTCGAACTCCTTGCAGCACTGTTACTCTGGAGCTTGCGTCTAATATTATCGACAGGTGCTCTGGCTTTAGACGACAGTGACCTTCTTAAAAGCGGAGGTTTTGAAGCGGAAAACACAGTTGTAAAGTATTCGTCATCGTTTTGAATTATTGCTGAACTTTGATTCTTCCACAGTTCGATGAAGATCTTTGACGGGTTTTTGATGAGCGAATTAAAATCACATGCGAGTTTTTATGCTCTAGACGACCACAACTTATTATAGTAAGTTAGCTGCCCAAAGCAAAAGCATTCTGAGGCGAACGCTAATCACGCTTGTTCTCAATCACGGCAGTTCAAAAACAACTTGTAGATCGGTTGGTCTGCGAAGTAATTCGTCACCAAAAGCTCGGATCTCTTCTGCTACGGTATTGAAAGACGGACACTCTCTGGAAGCGTGGCATGTCTTCCAGACCGTATGTTCCCTCGAGATAAACGAGGAAGTCGGTCGCTCTTATCACGCGAACTTTTGCGATCAGCGTCCACCAGCGTTTTCGAACGTGCGGCAGCGTCAGAGTGAATGACTAGGAACTACGGAGTGCGCTAAGAAGATATAGATTATTGATCTAGTTCTGCAGGCGTCTACCAGCCGTGCGTTAGCGTACACTGCAGCATTAGGATTAGAGGAGACTATGACGCGATGAGAGGTTAGCAGACAGCTGTGTCCCTCCTATCGCCCCAACTTTTCAATAGCAGCTGCTACCCTCCTCTTATCCCATTACTGTACCAGCCTGTCAGCTATCCTCTAGCGATGGCACACTTTTCTATCCCGGACGCTAGACACTCATACTTCCCTAGCCCTCGAGATGCTGGTGGACGTCGGTAGACGCTGGCGCACGCTGCTAGACGCTGGGGGACGCTGGATCGATATCTATACTTTCCTTATCGTTGACGCTGCCAGACGCTCAGAACGCTGGTTGGACGCTATTGGTCGTTGTTGGACGCTGCGCAAAGTATGAACGCAGCCTTATGACTCACCCCTGCCCTAGCGCCACTCTCCCACTTCCCCAGCCCTCCAACCACCAGATACTACCCCAGAGAGATTTCATATCATGATTTCAATTGTGATTCAAACTCTCTCCCTTCCCCTATCCCAGCCCCTTCCCTACACCTCGACAACTCTCCTTATGACTACCAACAACTTAACCGCCAACCCCATCCATTTGTTGATCTAATCAATGATGCTGTCAGGTGACTGTGCGTCACTTGGCAATGCATTACGTTCATTTCGCGCTGTTTTTTTTTTCCAAAACTGTGAATAGTTCAAATGGCTCGAGAAAACTCACCTCATTAGCATTGAACTGTGCAAGTTGCTGCCAATGAGTCGTTAGTAGCGAGGGTGTGCCGTCACTCGGAGTTCCGGGTTCCTGATACCCTTGTCGAAAGGAGTTCAGTATTGTTGGCGGCTCAAATTTCTGAAATGGGTTGCAGGTCATTTCAAATGTGTATACTTCAAATCACTATATATGAAATTCCCAGCCATAATGTAGCGAGCACTCAGGTCATACCTCCTTATTCTGCTTGAGACGATTCTTCAGTGATGCACGTTGAATATCGGCGGCTCGGCAAATTCTGTCGAAGAACACCTCCTTCTGGGGTCCGAGGAATTTCCCCAAACTAATGAAAGGTATTTGAATTCTGAGCGAAATTGGTAACATTCCGCAATTTCTACAAACTCAACGCACTTGTGAATTTTCCTTAATTGTTCAAACGTAATTGCTGTCTTGGCATTAACGCTTGATTCCTTCTGTTGTCGTATGTCGCGCTCAAGAATCTGGATCTCTCGTTCGCAATCGAAAGTCTGAAATTCATAAAATAATGTTGCAATTGGTAAATCACTCGATACCGAGGAATTGAGTAATGTACCTGTTCTGATTGTGCTTTAGTTTGACAACAATTTATTGGCGCTAACGTGTTCGGAAGGAAACCACTACACAGCGTCTTCACTTCTTTTCCTCAGACAGCTGCGTTCATACTGTGCTTGCTTGCTGCGTTCATACTTTGCGGCAGCGTCCACCAGCGACCACTAGCGTTCCGAGCGTCCGGCAGCGTCAGCGACTAGGGAAATATAGATATCGATCTAGCGTCTGCCAGCGTCTACCAGCGTCTACGTCACGGAGACCTGTGGTTAGAGAGTAT
>MU951589.1:0-15640 GCA_036418165.1 Cooperia oncophora
ACTCTACAGTGTGAGACATCAAATTTCATGGCTACTACCAAATACTAGTCTTTCGTCTTTTTTCTCTGGCCATGAGCTGTTTCTACAACACTTCACTGGATGACTCAAACTAAACAATCTGTCGAATTAGGCGCACACTGTCATTCTGCTGCGTGCATTCCTGCAGGGGTTCTAGTAATGCGGAACATTGTCCAAAATACGACCCTATCTCCTCCTAGATTTCCACTGCTCCCTACATCCTGCCACAAAAGCGTTCAACTATTGCATACCCATTCCACATATTCAGCACGGCGTTTCGTTATCTGTGTTCTAATTTTTTCATTGAGTACGAAGTTGACTAAAGACAGCCCCAATTTAAAATAAGCAAGCTGAAAAGTACAGGTGCTCTGTTGGAACTGACCTAGAAAGAGCTAATATGTTATTTAATCGAAAATGAATATACAAAAGCTTCAAATTTGTGACCGTCTAATAAAAAAAATAATGAATACAAGCCGGGAAACATCCACAAACTCATCCCTTCTCTTTAGTATAGTAAACGATTCTCTTTGATCTTTTCCAAAGAAATGTAATATGTGCCGACCTGAGAAAGTATTGCATATCGAATTATCGATCGACGCATAAGTCTAGCCTCTTCTGCATGAGCTGGCTCGCTTCTTAGCACTGCTGTCAAAGTAAGTGCTAGGCTGAATAGTAACAATGTGTTCATGAGGAATAAAAATGATGGTAAACGAATGGCGTTTTGATGTCTCGAGTAGCCAAAAGCGGAAAACATCGAGTGTGATATACATAAGACCTAAAATCTCATCGATTCTCACTTCAACTGTATACCAACTTCAGCAATAACAGGCACGGTACCGTACCTCAGAGCGGCGCCTAATAAATTGTAAGTCCGCCATTAACGCATGTGTAACACAGTATCTTACGCTAGTACCACTACTAGAACTGTGCGTCTCGCGACCACACTTCATAGGTAATACAGTTCAAAATAGAATTGCCCTGTGATTGTTGACTTATTGAAGAGAAGGAACCACGAAAAAGCGCCCGCAATAAGACCTTTATTTCAATTGATCATGATCACCGGACGAGCGTAAGGTGGTCAAGATCAATTGTGGATTGCAAAAGGCGGCGAGACACTGATAAGAGACGAGAGAGGCCAGAAAATGACGGGCGAGAGAGCGCAATGGCAATGTCACAACGACACGGTCACCGGAGGCCGGCATGGGCCTATCGGGCGCCAATGGGCCTAAAACATGAGCGCCGTGCGTTCTGCTTGCTGTTTTTCAACTTTTAAAAGCAGCATATCCTCTACTGTTGCCTGCTTGATCATCATGCACGTTTAGGATCTAGCCTTAGTTGATCGCGGAACGTGCCTTTAGGCCATTTCTGTCCTACATTGATCACCAATTGTGCAGCACCGAAATACCTTAAGCAAGAGAACAAAAAGGTGGATTAGACCTATCCCGATAGCAGCGCATTCGAAATACACCGTTCTTCTCTCATACAGACGTAAAGCAATGTGTTGGCGTGGTTTCACCGTCAGTGCTGGTGTTTTTCACGCAGTGTGACAGATCTACATTTCAAAGGACACCGCCTTAGGCTACGGTATCCTGCTTCATAGTACTGAGTTACGATACAGTATGACTCTAAATCCCTTTCGGGAAGGGACATATAGCTGCTTGCACTTATGCGTCTAAGGATTTTTTTATCCAATTATTTTGGATATGTATTAATCTTGGACTTACTTTTCGATCCAACCCATGTTGTTGAAGATTTTCCGCCATCGATCGGCTATGATATTCACAAAGAAGGCAAGCATGAATGTCAATGGTATGTAGTCGAGCTTTGTGTTGCAGTAAAAGGCAATTTTTTCGAATTCTCTGAAACAAGTGCAGCGTCCCAAATTTTCCTTTTAAGACTATCCTATTTTTTGTGTCTTCCACAGTACCGAAGTATTCAATTTCGTGCGCAGTTCCGGTATACTCTACTCCCCTTGTTATCATACCCATGATGCTTGCAGCCTAGAATTGTTCCCGTCAGAGTCCTGTGTCAGATAAGTGTGACTACTCCGAATTGTTACGATTACCCCTTGTAGGAGGTGAGATAGAAAACAATCAAAAAAGGACATTTCTGAAACAGGTGCGTTTCTGCACGCGCTCACGTTTCAGCTACTCTGCAGTTGAATGGCACTCATTACTGAAAAAGTCATAAATTCAATTCATTGATCTGCAGCACGAAAACAGAACATCAGTTATCTAAACTTCTGCTGATCACTTTGGGGCACACGCACCTCTGTTGATTTTCAGTTAGAGCATATCGGTAGATACAAAATACAACATAATAGGCAATGACCCATAGAAGGAGTTCGGTTTTCACAGACTTCCAAATTGATCCACGCCATCGAAGTAGAAGCTTGAGGAACGTAAACGATGACACAGAGGCCACATCGAGGTTATATGAGATCGTCATGCTTCATTGAGCCAACTGAAAAAAGCACTTGACTAATTGTTGCGGTAGCTCAGTCAACAACTACTCGTGAAAAGTGCTGGCGATGATTCAAGACTCAAAAGAAGATAGAAACTACTAAAGAGATGACAGAGCTATGTGCAATGTAAACAGGCATGTGGTATATAATGAGCAAATCTTGTCAAAGATGTGATTTTGACAGCAAGAATTGGAAATGGTAACTGGGAAAAATATGATTCATGTGTCATCAGCTCGTCGTTTGTTGATCAACACGTGCTACCATTGAAAAAGGAGGCATTGAGGCATTAACGCAACGCCCTCGACAGCGAATGGTATGAATCAGATGCGGTCTTGCTTCCATATAATTTGTGATGACCACTTCATTTACAGTGCGTTCAACCTCTTCTTTATGCGTCGCTTTCACCTTATTTGACGAAACCAATGCTGCATATCTCACTCGAGGTAGATCGAAGCGCCAAACCAGTGAGCACCGAACAGGACAGCTCGCAGAATCCGCTGTAGGGCATGCGCGACGGCAGTCAATCGATGGTAAAGAAACTATTCATCGTTCATTTCAATGAAAAGTTGTGTTGAGAAAGTACGTCTAGGACTCTGAATGAGTTCGTTCTCCACCATAGCAGAGATCTATTCTAGATTTGGAGTGACTCAGAGCTTTGCTTTGCTTGATCGCTGGTCTAAAATATCATTCAAGTACGGTCTTTTTCTGTTCTCATGTCAAAAACCCATCAAATGCTCTTCTCGTAACGGCAAGTGTTTGTTGTGCCTTGCGTTTCTGCCAACACTGCGTGAAAGTGATGGACGCGGAGCCCGATAAAGGATTAACCATGGAACTGGGTGAAAACAAGACCTCGCTTTAGAGAGTCGTACTGAAATCGGCATATTATACATATTTAGAATGTTTCGCACTTCCATGGTCCATCTTACTTAGAGATAACAAGAGCGGGGTCTATATGTACGAACTACTGAAGGACGAATTTCAAGGAAAACAGTTCTCTAAGAAGAATTCGGTATCAAGTGGATGTTTAGCGGTTTGCAGTCTTAGAGGCTCCTTTTGTGCAGCTCCGCAGCGACTGGCGAAGACTGCGGCTACTGCAAGCCGCTCGAACACCACCTGCAGCAGTTGTCTCAGAAATCCCTCTACAAATTATGCAACGGTCCCATAAATTGAAACCCTGAAGTAACGCGTTGCGTTCATTCTGCGCGGGACCGAACCTGTGTCTTGATCCTTGCTCGTTCGTTCTGACTCCTGTAAGTAAGTGATGCCAGAGGTAGCTATACCTCTAGAGTGGGCCGAATCGGTGACTGCCAATTCTTGGAGCAGATTGTGTCTTAACATGACTGAACGTTGCTACATTAGAAAGGTATCATGAACACAATCTAAATTGAGAACATAAACATCGTAATTATTTCGTACCGCTTACTTATTCTCATGCACATATACCATAGAAGATATGGTATGTAATACAAGGTAAGGATTACAAATCAATGAAGCGTGTAGCAGCATTCGAAACGTGCAGCATTTAGGTGTCATAGAAGGATCTAGAAAGAATGGAGCAACAAAAGCTGCTGACAATTCCCACTTCGAATGCCTTTCGAGTTTTTCACTTGCACCATAAGCGATGCTTTTACAGTGCAAACACTGAGGAACAAATAGGAAAGGATGCAAGTGAAAAAATTGTGCAACGGCCACGCAACCGCAAGTAAGCATGGTGCACATGGTGCAGCACGCAGTGCACAATGGGTTGAACATGCACGCTTTCAGCGGTTTTTGTCGCAGACGTAGTATGGAGGATAGGCGGTGGATAGAGATAGCTGTCGTGGACAGTGATTCTAGCGGCAAAGATTACGATTTACTGTAGGCTCATAAATGAATTTAAACTTGAAAACACTTAAATATTCTTTTCAACTTTTGCATTGGTAGGTGGCTATACGGACGAAAACAGAATAAACGTCGCATCGCATTTGCGAGAACAAGAAAAGAACAGCATTGTTGTTGATGAGCAGAAGGAGATTTCTTCACTTTTTCATGAGTTTGCTATAATGAATGCGCCACATGGTTCACTGAATCTCCACTGAATGCCCATCCCCTTGAAGAGTGTATAAGCTCATCCTCAAGCCATTATTTTCAGAGCGCTAGCCGGGTTTGTGAGCGCTGTAGAGGATTCACTCAAACGGCATGATAGCGGTATGTAGTGGGTCAGACCACACACGTAAGTAACAACGTTTTTTTGTAAGCTGAAATTTCTCGTCAAGGTTGAAAAGACTCACTGTTGATTCTGAGACTGTTTGATGAATACTTTCTACCCTTATAGAACTGTATGCTTGATTTTTTTGAAGGTTCCATTTTCGCAAGTTTTCAAGCTTTCAAAGAGAAGAGTTCAGCAGACTAATTTGAGCATTTGCACCACTGTTCCTTTTTCATTTACCACTCCTCCTTTTTTATGTGACTGCAACACTGAGATGCACAGACCTACATGATAAATATGTGTTCAAGGAGCGATCTTTCTTAGAACAGCAAGAAACGATTCAAACGACTCAAAGGTTTCTATTTCAACCTCAAAGGCAAGCATCGCTGCTGCTGCCTCATCGAGTCCGACTGGTAGATTACCGAATCAGCCAATTCAAGGAGATTCATGCGAAAGCATTTAGAGTCCTAATTTCCAGCTCTTAATCGTTCAAACTGATTTTCACACGCTCTGGGAAGCACCATTCTTGGATCATACGCAATTCAAGTCTTGAATTGCTTTTACAATTCGAGAGCCTAGAATGAGAGTGGTGGTGAAAAAAGTTGTCTGAAGAACACTTTATTCGAGGGGCAAGAGGACATTAAGCTTTGATGAACTAACAACTGACAACAATGAAAAAAGACCGCAAGCACACTATTTCGTCGAGGGAAAAACTTTTATCAAATAAAATGGGATCCTTCAGAAAAAATCCTCAGCTTTCACACAAAGTTTGATGTGGGCTAATACAGCAGTTAGAAAGGCCTCTTTGCCTCCAGTACCCTGCGCAAATGTTTTTCGCGAATGGCGAATGCGAATTTTTCCAGAAGACCATTTTCTCAAAAATAAGTCATTGCATTTCTGATAACCTGAGATTCAGGAGATATGAAGTCCCATACATCGCTCAACAGGGTGTTTTTAGACTTTCTGCAGAAGTGGCGTTGAGCGAACTTCATTTCTCTATTTCATTCTTCATGATGACCAGCGATCTTACGCTCAGACTTCTTCCACTCGCTCCTACTACATATAGTGCTCTTCCACTGCCCCCTCCCGATTGGGATCTATTACCCAACACCCCATTGTAGAATTGGGTTTTTCGGCCTTTTGGGATATATTCGCCTCGGCGCCAATGTGGGATTGCGACATTACTTTCGACTATGATCGTACAGAGAAAAGGGCTTAATCCGGCAGAATAAAACCTCGAAGGAAGCCTACGGTTCTTTAAACGCAGAACTAGGTCTATGTTATGCGAAACCTAATGGAAACGGATGGCATTCATCGTTCTAAAACTTCAAGAATCGATGATGTCTCACTCGTGTGGGCTAAATGACTGATATTTGTGATTGCCTTGTCCGGTTTTAAGAACTCTGTTTCTTCTCGCACCGCTGAGTAAATGTTAGCTCCGCCATCTGAGCTGAAAATATTTCAAAACTTGGAAGGTCGGTACATCGCTGTGGTCTAGTAGATTCCGTTGGTCGCTATCAGAGAACAAATGAGTAACCCGTATCTAATCAGCCATAGGTGTTGCAGTTTTTCATCAACTTTGAAAGGTGTAATATATCGAAAGTTACAAAGAACTTATCACTCAAGAATCATGAGAAAAAATTAGGCATAAAAACCTTTTATCACTAGATTTTTGGCTGCTACTGCAAGTAGGGTCATCCTATTCTAAGGGCTGCTCATGAGGTGAGAGAATGAGGTCGGAATAAGTGTATCGGACAAGTGCGCAAGCGCTAACAGCAAGCAGTTTGATGTTCCCTCTCACTACGCCGACCGTATCAGTTAAACATAGAATGAAGTCGAAATTGTAAATAGAGTCGTAATCTAGATCTTAAAAAAATACATAAGACCATCCGCTACACCTTAGCGGCATTCTGCACTGAAACTCCTCAATGTAAGGGTGATGAGTAAGCCTTGATAATAATAAATCCAGGTGGAAATTTCGTCCTGTGATAAAATTGCTATGAATTTTAGTCTTGAAGTTACTTAATTATGTGGGAAGCTACAAAGGTGATCGATGGCCGTACAAGTAGTTTGTGGACCCCTCGAATCTCTGAAACTGCTTAAGTAAATGTTTATATATTAAAATCCGAAGAGGACATAACTGGTAAAATGAGATAGCGTGGCTTGGTCATGTGCGGTCATATTGTCCAGTACATTTTCAGTACAGTGATTTACAGGGGAAAGAGTCGCATGTGGCAAACAGTGCAGAAGATAAGTTAAGAACGTAACTAGAAAAAAAAGCTGATGGTGGTCCGGTCAGATTCCATTCATTAATTTTGCATATGGTGGTGTATCTGTGCTGAAGCTATCAGGAGATGAATGCGGAGAAGTGTGATGTTCTCTGGGGACGCTTTACCGTACGTCGCGCCAATCTATACCGACGTAGTAACCGCTTGGTTGTTAAGATTTTTCGCATGCACACACTTTTCGCCTTTTTCAATTTCTCGCGGAGGTCATAAGGAATGGAAAGTAGAACCCAGGCTAAAGCTAAATCACGCGGTCAAAGTCAAGTATAAATCTGAACAGCAAGACCATTTCGGAGAGAATCAGCGTTTCACTGCATTTTTCCCATGAAAGCGAAGCGAGCAGAATCAGAAATGCAATGTTCTCTCATGCAAATGAGCACTACACGCTACTTTTTAAGTTAGGCCCATAACGAAGCGATGTGAGATTTGGTCTCGGTGGCCACCACCTCTCATTTCGTTAGACTGAAATCCAGTTTTTTTTATGAATGTTCCCTTCGGAAGGAAGCAATGAGATTCAAATGAAAATATTATATAATTCTGCTAAATGCACTGCTAAATGACCCATCAGTTATGGAAATGGGGAAGTATCATCAAAAACACCTTTTGAGCTTCGACAGCTCATTTCTCGAAACAATCAGAGCTTCTCGAAGAAACATTGGAGCGGACGGAAAACTAGACGTCGAGATAGCGTACATGAAGGAGCGAGACGACATGCCCAACCATGTCTAACAACTCTTCTCTCCTGGAAGGTGACAGCCCTTTTCTCCCCATCCCATTGTCTAATGGTTATTGGAATATTTTTCGCAATATGTTCCTATTCCTTTAGTTGGCATTGTTTGTACCGACAATAAATCAAATCAAATCAAAACAGTTTCGCATTCTACAAACTGTTTCCTTTTGTAGGTGGACACCTGTCAACAATGATAACAATGGAAACACGTACTTCAGCAAATGGGGGAGTAGCACGCATGAAACAGGGACAATTCACTGATGAGAAACCTCCCCCCACAAAAAGCGACCACAATCATGATCAACAAAGGAATGGTGAGACCGATTCCACCGTCTTGATGCTCTGCACAGTCAGTTACGTTTGATCTTATAGAGCCGATTATGTTCTAGCCATCTCAACGTGGTGTGTGAAGATGTGGTGCAGCATAAGGTAATATATGTACCATATGCGCATAAGGAATCGATGGTGTTCCATATATGTGGATATATATACACATAATAAAAAATGAGTAATAAATGAACAAATAAATAAATAAATATGTATATCAGAAGAAAGCGGGAAATCTCAAAATCTTTGACTATGCAACACTCTCACGATCGTCAAACAACTGAGGCCCACTATCGTGTTGGAACCTTTCCAGAACAAATTGAATGTTGTGGCAAATTTGAGGGGGTTTCAAAAAACAGTATTTATTTTTTGCTAATCTTCACTGTAATTTTGAAACCCCTTCTGGAAGTTTTTTTTCTCATTTGAAGAGAAATTTGAGCGCCACGAAGTCCTTTCTTGCCATTTGCAAAGGCATTCGTTGAATGTCTTTTGCTGGTGAACTCAGGAATAGATGAAGGTGTTAGAAGACTGTCTAGGCCTAGCCTTAGAAGAACTGAAATATTCGAATAATGAAACATGGATCGTGACCATACATAGATCACTGACATTGGTCACGCATGGCGAAAATTTGATTCAACAGTCCTACCGATAATGAAATTCAACAACATAATGTTGCTGTATCGAATGACACCTCCAGACAATTAGTTTCTAATAATTAAGTCGATATACAATGATAACACCAGTCCTTCCTCTAAAGTCAATGCTACCACAAATGATTTTGTTAGCTGATGAGAAACGATTACCGTCGAATCACGCTGAATAGAGCGTGTGAAGAAACGATTAATATGTGAGAAAATTACGAAAAGGACCTTCTTTAACAAAGGACCGGGAATAGGAAATGCGTGAATCATTTCGTTTCAATGACATATTTTCATCTACCTGCAAATGTGCAAACAATCATTCACAGCTGAAAATATTGTTATAAAATCGATCACGTGAACAAATAAGTAAGGCATCAAATGGTGAAAATGGCTTCTCTGGGATATGAAGAATGTGTGCAGGATTTTGAAGATCCACTATTGTGCACACGAAAGGCGATTGTCGTTTCATATTTGTATAGTAAACTCTCACTGTGTACTTTTCCATTGACCAGATTTCTGATGGTGATTCTATTCCAAGTACTACAAACTTTGGTGAATTAGAGTCCTTAGTCCTAGTACAGCACAAGTTTACTTCATATGCTTACCATTTCTGGACTATAAAGCGCACTTTCTGACAGAGTTGTAATGGCGCACCCGAAAACGCGCACGAAAATGCCTGATGCGGCGGTTGCTGCCCTGATCTTCTTGTAACGTCAATTTTCCGATTGCTTTTCACCATTGTTAATACATTAGCAAAAAATCACGTAAAAGTAGAACGAGAAACAATAGAAGAAGGCACAGGTGCACTTTTTTCGGGAAAATAGTGCAATTAGGACCAACTACACCTCAGAACTGAAGCCTATTCAGGTTATTCATGGAAAGCTTCATCACTCTTCACAGTAAGAATTGCATAGCTTGTATTGATAACCAGAGAGGAGCTCAAGGGTGCTAAAGCGGCGCGAACGGATGTTCGCCGCGTTACAGTAATCATACTCTTAAAACATGGTGTGATTACAAGGGTTGGCAGTGATTCGACATCGGTCCGTTCTTTGATTGCTTTACCGTAATTGACCCTCTCTGCCAATAGACAAGGGCTGCAATTGCAAGCGAAAGGTGGAATTCCCTCCAACTTCAATGGGCCTCTTACAACCGTCTATCCTCATTCATGTGTCCGCACATCTGAACGGCTAGCTGGAGGCAATGTTGAAACTGTCAAGTTGAAGAATTAAAGACACATGGTACGCTCACACGCATTGAGGGTGTATGTGACTATCAGCCCCAGCTGTCGATGTGTCGTGGTTTCCCCGCCCGAAACTGCACGGGTTAGAGTACAGGGCCGTGGGAAAGTCTAATTCGTCCATGCTCCGCCCAAAATGCAACTTGCGGCGCAGACTCCCTTTATGCTAACAGCCGTCCGCGCGGCGCGTGTCGCGTGCGGCCCTCTTGGCACTTTGCCAAGTCCTGTAATTGCGCTTTGAAATACAATAGAACGCAATTTTCTGATGCGGATAACATTTTAGGTGCTGCAAAATAAGAACCGAAGATGATGACGAGGGCAGAACTCAAGAGCAACTGTGCTGCTTCTGCAATATCCCTCGGAGGCCGCGCATTCTCACGAAACATCAAAATAAAAACGGCCTAAGCGTCCCACTCGTTAGTTTAAGTATTTCTATGGCTTTGGAGCTGGATTCGCGCCGGATCGCAGAAATTTACACGCGATTTCAATTAATTTGCATTTCCTTTTTTTCAATTTTGTTTTATTTACATCTACATTCGTTGTTCTTCATTTCTAGCCTTTGTCATCTTCATCACCTTCTATTCGGACTTTGCATGAGCAACACCTCAAATGTTATTCGCATCAGGAAATTGCGTTTTGCTTGTATTAAACTAACGAGTGGAACGCTTAGGCCGTTTTTATTGTCATGTTCTAAGGGAATGCGCGGCCTCTGAAAGAGGGCACGCCATTGCGTTGTGATCATTCCTGGAAAATACGACCCCCCTCCAAATAAGGGTCTTGATACGACCCCCCCCCCTGTACATTGCAAACGTTCTGTTTCGCATCGTTTTCCTTTGCTTCTTTGGCCGCGCTGTCAACAACAAACCCTCGCAAAACATTAAAATTAGGCGTGAGGGATACGGTAGCCAAAAAGCGCGCAAGGAGTGTAATTGCATCCAATCGCCCATGCGCTGCGTCCCTCTTGCATTACACGCGGCACGCTAATACAAGCTCATTGGTGCGCGTTATTTTTCGTCCTCAAGCCAATTTCAAGCCAAACACTCAAAAGTACCCCTTTTTTGAACACCTATAACTTCGTTGAAAGTAAAACTCTCGGAGAGGGGAAGTGGGAATGAGTAGAGCTAGGTTGGCTCTTGTTACCTGGATTTAACGATTTCTGGAACATTTCTTTGTGATCCTCTTGTGATCATGGGGGGCCAACCACGAAGTCGCCACGCTTTGGACATCCATGGCAAGCTTTCGACCAAAAAAAAAAGAACTGTGCCGGACGCATGAAGCCTTCCACTTTCCAGCACAACTTTCATTTTATCGTTAGGCCTGCTATTCGAAAAAATCTCCCCTTGTGATCATCTCGTGACCACTGCCCCACGCTAAAAATCAACATCGCCGACCCCATAAAACCTACGCTGGGTTTAAAGATTTTGGTATGTTTTGCCAAGGATATCAAGAAACAGTTCATTAGGCGCCAATTGGCATCACCTCTGCGATGCGCCATGCACAACGCTTTCACGCATAGCTATTGGGAAGGTGCAACTTCTACAAAGGGCTTCCTAGGTGCAAGTAGATGTGCTCCCGAGACAGAAAGGTCCGGAGGTGTACTTTCATCTGTTTATTTATTCACCAGTCGGCTCGCCGGCTAACGCCGGCGCGCCTCCTTCTGATACGGCCCGGCTGCGCCGCGCGTATTTTCTTTCACATATTTCTAGACTCAACTGATATCCGCCTTTTGTTCTGTACTCCACTTTTTTCCGGTGTCTGAAGTGTTCTGGAACCGTTCTACAGAATTTTTGTCTGGCTCCGCCCACCTCGAAGCAGGCTCCGCCCCAATTTTTGTGCCCCACAATCCTCACCGGCGACCCTCTGCTGACCTTAATCCACTTTTTTTTCCGGTCTTTGAAGTGCTCTGGGACAGTTTTGCCGAATTTTTGTCTGGCTCCGCCCACCTCGGGCTGGCTCCGCCCCATTTTGTGCCCCACAATCTTCACCGACGACCCTCTGCTGACCTTAATCCACTTTATTCCGGTCTTCGGAGTGCTCTGGGACCGTTTTGCCGATCTTTTGTCTGACTCCGCCCACCTCGGGCTGGCTCCGCCCCCAATTTTTGTGCCCCACAATCTTCACCGACGACCCTCTGCTGACCTTAGTCCACTTTTTCCGGTGTCTGGAGTGTTCTGGAACCGAGCTACAAACTTTTAAAATGACCCTGCGATTTAGGGCAAGCTCCGCCCACTGTGGGCGGGTCTCAACACACTTTGAGCGTGCCCTATATTCGCCAGATATTTACATTCTACACTGAGTTTTTTGCGACTTCCAAACACTCGCGAACCGGGTTACTGAATTTTGCGAGAAGCACCGCCCACCTTGAGTACGCCCCGCCCATTTTGGATGTGTCTTCCACAGTTAGTCTGGCGACTCCTTACTAACCTTTTTCCCCATCTTTACGCTGCTTCCGAAGCGAATTATGATTACTTTTTCTGCGGAACCCCAAACTTTCGGCGAGTGCCCCGCCCATAGGTCAAGTGTGCTTTTTATTTCTTGTCCCATGCCCTACCCCACCTTGACCCGACCTCTCCAAGTCGTTCTTCAGGTCGAACCGAATTTCCGGACAGACAAACTTACAAACAAACAAACAAACAGACAAAGCGAATTATATATATGTGGTGATGACGGATATTCATTGGCGCGGAGGTGGTGTAGTGACAAGTGGCGCGCTTACCACTCGCGCGATGCCGGGTTCAAATCCCGGCTCGACTCTCGCCCACGCCAACTAAGCCTACTACCCTCCGTGGACAGTGAAATGGTACCAGATTCGTCTGGGAGGATGAAACACTGACCCTTACACGGCTCTCCACCGCAAGTCATCGTATAGGCCACATCGCATTCAATACGCCACTACGATCCTAAATAGAAGTAGAGTGCGTGCCCACGAAGAGGTTGATCAACGGCGGAGACTTCATGCTTCTTCTTTTTTATTTATTCATGACGTCGTTGTGGGCGACCATCGTAGTTTCTGTCATCGCCCATTCCCACTTCTGCGCTGGTATGTTGCTTCTGTCTTGTGTGGGTCTCTTCAAGGGCTCATCACATGGATAAGTCATTCATCATTGAAGCTGAACGACATCTGGGTATCGCTGCACTCACATCAAAAAGCTTCCCCCATTTACGACCCCCCCCCCTTGTGACAACGAACGATGGCGTGCCCTGCTCTGAAAGATATTGCAGAAGCAGCACAGTTGCTCTTGAGTTCTAGCCCTCGTCATCATCTTCGGTTCTTATTTTGCAGCACCTAAAATGTTATCCGCATCAGGAAATTGCGTTTACTTGTATTTCAAAGCGCAATTACAGGACTTGGCAAAGTGCCAAGAGGCCGCACGCGACACGCGCCGCGCGGAACGGCTGTTAGCATAAACGGTAGGCGGAGCATGGACGAATTAGACTTTCCCACGGCCCTGTACTAACCCGTGCAGTTTCGGGCGGGGAAACCACGACACATCGACAGCTGGGGGCTGATAGTCACATACACCCTCAATGTGTGTGAGCGTACCATGTGTCTTTAAAGGCAGCGCCCACGTTCACTTGATGTTCCTACGCCCTTTCTGGATATCATAGCCCTCCCCATAAGGATGCAGTATGTACTAGTTTTGCATCTCACAAAGGCGAGAGGATAGCGCCTATCGCTAGTAAAGACCACCCCGCCCACCTGGCGACCACGACGCCCAACTTCATTTCTAATGGTTGCCTGATGGTGCGGTTGTTCCATTGCTGCTTCTCTCCACGTCGTGTGGTGAGAGTGAGGTGATAAGGGGAAACAGCTGAAATCAACAAGTGAGAACTCGTGCAACCACTCCTTCTCTTCGCCTTGAAAGGCAGTTGGCACGATGATTGAGTGCTCGGCCTAAAATGCTAGTAGGGCGCTATATAGTGGGGATAATGGCGAAAGAACGGAGTGAAACGGTCAAAATCCTGCGAAAAAATCCTCTCACTGTGTTAGTAATCAATTTTGGACGAGTTTCCCGAGGCATCTTACCAATAACCGCTACCGAAGGTACGGCTGCATATGTGTACTCATATATCCATGCAGCATCACGGCCGCTTCATACCAATCCCTTCGCTTCATAATTTGCTTAGCAAATGAATGAATTAGAGCGTCAGGAACAGTCGTCCATTTGTGGGCGGGCGGGCGTGGCGGGCGTTTGGGACGTAAAGTTGTGGCTTGATAGGGCCCTTATAAGGGCACCTTCCTGGAAAAGGCATTATGCAGCGCCTGCTCAGGGTCGCGGAATTCCGTCCTGCCAGGCGTATTAGTCCTGCTCGTCTTGGAGGATTTATCGTGCCAACTGCCTTTAAGGCACGTACAACCGCTATTCGGTATGAAACTCCTTATAGGGCATTTTGCATGTTTTCTTTTTGATTTTTCTTCACTAATAGGCTTCTTGCTACCTTGCTATTACTACCTGAGCCGCATACTCATCACATTTGAACGCGGGCGCTGCCTTTAAGTGGGAATTATGTTCCGACTTAACTCAGAAAAACTTCGAATCTGAGCGGCAAGTCATGATCTCAAAAAAGTGCGCATAGTAGCAGTATTTCCGAGCGCGGAAGCAGCTGACCATGTCCATTTGAAAATCAGCACATTCTAGCCTACGACTTCGAACGGATTAGAAGATTCCTCGCTTCACAAAGCCCTCATCCCTTTCGAAAAACATCTTGCTACTTTCTCTTTGACCACAACCTTGCACACTCCGAGACGCTTCTCAATGACAAAATAAAAAAGTACCACCTCTGCGAACTCCGATCGATTGAGGGTGCGGGAGCAGCATTTTCTCGAAACCGTCAAGCTGTCGAGCTATGTATAGTGTAGTTCGCTGCGGACGGTTGGGCGTGTCAGGCGGGATGAGTTTGGCGCGGTGCCAAACCTGTTCTCCACCAGTTGTTAAAGCGAGCAAATGATATGACTGTATCATATCGTTCGTATTACTCGTTTTCTACCACTTTTTGTCGCATGCGCGTTCAACAATCGCTACTCATTCAGCTGCTACTTACAGATAATAAGTTAAACTATGCGTGTCATCTTACCGGAACGTCAGGATCGGTAAACAACTGATAGCTGTATACGACCATTTAAAAAGAAGCCTGAGTATGATTTTATGTTTCCTGAATTTCTAGTCATAACGTTATTACAAAGCAGCGGCTTGCACGACCTGCCTGAATTTTTGCAGAAGACTGTTCTGTAGCACCAAGTTGGAAGAACTGCTGCGAACCTGATGGTATGGGTGTTTTCCAAGATGGGAGGATGAGAGGAAAATTTAGAGATTCTGCAAAATGCTTGGCGTGGTCAAATAGACGAAGGAAACATGCCGATATGTCGCGCCATTTCAACGGATTCTTGTAAAAACTCTGAGGTAGGCCAACGCCATTTTCGTGAGGTGCGCAAAGCTCTTTTTAGACATGGTCAGTTCAAATCAGTGTACCTACTTTTTCTCGAGGCTTCAGAAAAAACTTCACTCTTGGCAACTGTTTAGTCGTATGCCATTCAGCATTAAAAGGAACGGGGACAGCGCCATGAGAACAAAAATTGTACCATTTGATAGCCCTACGCGACTTTGCAAATGTGCAGCGGTGAGCTCCCACTGGTACTAAACTAAACAGTGCTCAACTGGACTACCGCCAGCAGCTCACTTGCTGACCTTTTCAACAAAGAAACGAAGCTAGTTCGCCTGCTTTTATTTCAGTACAACAATTCAAAAGTA
>MU951592.1:0-11023 GCA_036418165.1 Cooperia oncophora
TTTCGTTGGGCAACATCTCTTGCACGATGCAGGGACGAATGTCCGCTCCAGGAACTCGATCAACGGGAGCACAGGTGATACAGGTGATCTATAGATATTTGTATGCTATGGGCCTTATGGCCCGACCTCCACCCCTTCTGCGAACAAGCGTGGACTCAAGACTCGCTGGGATGCTCCATGTTACGATTCGTTCAATACAGTGCAATATTAGCAGTGACACTGAACTGCTCATATTGCCCTGTATGAAAGAAATGACATATTCCGTTTCCGTGCAAGTACGCCTGGAAAGCCAGGTCAACCCGGCGAAGCCGGGCTGATGGGAAGGAGGAGGAGCTCGGAGCAGCGATCCAACTGTTTGTAAAATGAACCACCTGCACTTCTCGAAACTAAAGCACTATACCAACGAACTTCACGTAGTACTTATACTATTGATTAAAACCGCTTCCAACTGAAATAAAGGTGAAATCGAAAGACGACTTTCGCTTTCAACTTTCAGAACAACCAATTCATCACAGGCTCATGACTGGTCACCAAGCCCTCAGAATCGCAACTGCAAAACGTGTCATTGATCAATAGCCCTGCGATCACACCTATTTGTTTAGGTTGCTTTCAGGCAAGGATGTGTCCATTTCAGACGTATTTTTTGATCAAGATAACAAGTTCGGGCTGAGATACTTTAATGTTGGTACTTGCAGAAGAAGTGAAAGCACCTGAAGGCTTCACAAGGATCCGTCAACCTGTGAGATGAACCCTTCGCAGTTTGTCGGCATTTTCGACACCTATGAAAAGCATGTAATGTACTTTCATGTTCAACGGAAGACAACATTGTTTTGTGGTGTAACTACGAATATAGTTACAATATTTGCTCTATATGTAATGAAAACAAGTTCTATTGAGATTATGAGATTGTTCCGAATCCTCATGTATTGTAACGTTGTATTTCCCGCGCTATTATGCAACGAACTATGCCTCCTGCTTGTGCCATACATTCTGGTACCATACCCTGTCATTCTGAACATGGGTCCATTGAGATTTGGTCGTGAAGCGACTTTATTGCATGGCGCCATGGTTTGTTGGTTTGCAGCGCTGAGCGTTCTTTGCATTGCTTATTCGGTATTGCTCAACTACGTAACAGTGTGTCATTTTTGGCTGCTGAGATCCAACGCTTTTTTCATCTTGGAGTGTATCGCCATACTGGTTCCAGCAGTAGTCATAATATCCTTGAGTGTTATATTACCATATTTGGTACTGAGTGATACACAATCAATCCCGTCAATGCTGATAGCAGATCCAAGGAACGCCGTCTTTGTGGAGAAGTACGCAGCGATGCCACTCCACTTCGAGTCTTTTGGCCTCGACTTATGCCTTATAGCCTTACTCCTTCTATACACTGTCGCAACAGTAATTGGTACAGCAATGGTCACCAGGTAAGCAATCATATTTGCCGATTTCACAATCGTTTATAAAAAAAGAAGACGCTCATACTAGGCGATCACGCGCGTAGAAGTGCGGTGGACACGCGGCTATCCATGAACGTTGACCCCTTTTTCCTTCCAGAGAGTATAAGTGAGAAAAGGGTGGGGGCTCTCGCACACAGTCTTGTATTGATCGGTTGTTGTGATGTTTTGAGAGTATACAAGAATACAATTGTGCCAGAACGTTTCAAGGCAGCGCTCACCCTCTTGCTATGCTCTCTCAGAACACAAGTGATCTGCTGATCAGCACCAATTAATGCTTTCTGCGCCTACTTTCCCGTCTTTGGCATTCCAAGCGTCTGAGCTCTGCTTTGGAGAAACCCGTTTCGTTCCTACTGATGGTATATCACCAGTCTCCCCAGAGGAGTCCGATTACAGTGGTTCATTTCACTCGAGGGAGTAGCTCAGATGGCATGAGAGGAACAACTACACTTGGTCCTTGGATGTCATACATAGACAGCGGCACTTATGGTTACTTCACCACCTTCACCATTATCACTAACATGAATTGTTCAGGGTCAGGAGGTCCGAGTAGCTCTCACACACAGAAACCAGTTTGGTGGCCGGGGATCCCATCCGCTCAGCATTTAGGATCTTCTTACCTCTACTTCAATTGTGATGAATTTATGGAACGAAAGGCTTTACTGCTAACACCAGTCAGACCCTGAAAGAAATTCTAGATCCCATCGGCACCAGCACTGAACAGAAGTTGATATGCAGCTGAACAAGTGACTTCACCATTACTGCATTGTTCTTTTCGTGAACTGCTTAAACTCTGCTTAGGCGTTATACAATACCGTTTACATTCTAGAGTTATTCTGCGTATTCGAGCAAGGAAGCACGAGTTCTCTGCCAAAACATATCGCCTTCACATCAATGTGGTCGTTTCTCTGATCATCTACTGTGTCATTCTTCTTGTTCAAGTCGGCTTACCTACTATGCTTTTTATACTCACACTAATTCTTGAACTGTCATGGATGACCACAACGTAAGTATTTTCATACACCAAGCTTTTTTTGAAACCTGTCACCGACTTTCACTGGTTGTATCACGACAGAGCACAGGATTAGAAAAAAGTAGAGAGGACCGCGGCTACCAAAGCACGTCCCTGAAAAAACAATCTAGCGAGTCAGCGGAATGAACTCTTCAGGAGAAGAATGACTTTCTGTAGGTAAGCCACTATCTTGTGTAAAAAAAAAGCAATCACATCCCACTCCTCTTGACACCGCTCATTCAATGTGCAACATACCACCTTTGATAGTGGAGACACCATAGTCAGTTTCAAGCGGTCGTGGCGGTTCGGAGCCGGGAGCGGGATGCTATCTTTTTTGTGGACATGGTCCCGGCTGACTGCGACCCATGTGCCGCCGTGGCCAACTTGAACTCAGCCTCACACTTCAATCCCTTAACAGCGCGTCAAATTGTCACAGTCAGATGTTTTTCATTGCTCTCCCTCTCTCGCCCTCGCCCGCGTGGCACTCTATGGTCATAGTGACTTTGCACATTGCAGCTTTTCACGTCGTGGCTCACCCACACCGGAGTCCCCTCGCATCTAGAAAGTTCGTTTCCTGGCTCGCCATAGTTTCTTGCACGTCTCGATGCTTCTGGCAGACGCTGTCTTCTGTCTGCCTGCGTTTCTTTGGTTCTGCAGCGGGACTATGAACAAAAGTTCAAGATGTCACGTAACCTGCTGTGGTCTGTGAGAAGCTAGCAAGATGATGGATTTGCCCGTCAAGAGATTACAAGCCATTCTTGCATGCGTTTCACCCATTTCAGGCCTCAGCTTGTAACAATTTTGTTCTTTCCAATTCCACTATTCGCCATGTCTACAAGCATTATGTATTTGATGGTTATTCGTCCATTTCGTGAATGCGCCATCCGACTTATCAAACGTGCTCTGTGCGCAGTGGCTCCGTCGGTATTCATCAAACTTCGAGAGCGTAGAAAACCTAGCAATTCGTCAAGTTTCATTAGATCGAACACTTACAGTGGAACAGAAGCACTTCGACCGAATTCAAACCACAAATTGACCTCTGTTACTTGAAGGCCGTGGGTATGATGATTTGGTTTGGCGCTTAGTCTAACCGTATAAGGAAGGAAAATTATGCTCCTAACTGGTGTTTGGTGTTGTGCTTTACAGTTGGCGCGTGAAGCGGTTTGATGGGTCTCCAGCTTTTCTCTTTTCATAACCTCGACATTGTTGTAAATTTGATGTTTTATTTCTAACAGGGGTTTTAGGTGGAGCTTTATTAATGTCCTAACATTTCGACCACATCTCGTCCTCAGCGGTCTTCAACTTATGAGCAGGTAAAGTTTGTTATGAGGCAGTAGTGTGAGGCTTGGTGATGACCTGTGCAGCATAAGCGAAAAATCGCATACGTCAAATCATGCCTGTGAAGCGGGAACCTTACCACTGAACCACTACGACCCGATTTGACGTATTATGTATTGACGATTCCTTGATTATATACAGCTCACCTCCAAGCCTTGACCATACTGCACCACTACAAAATTTACCTGCTCATAAGTTGCTTGTGAAATGCAGGTTGCAGTTTTGCTATCCATATTTGTAAATAACCTTATAGACTCTATCGATCTACCCAGGTCTCCATTCAAAGTTCCATGGTAATTGGCGACTTCGCCTGGTAAGTACCGTCGAAAACGCTAGGGAGACGGTTTAGAGGGCAGCTCAAACATCTTGAGCTACATTTAGGCTTCTGAGGACGACGGCCTGGTAGAAACGTTAGACATTCAATAAAATTCCACCTATAAACTCGTTGGAATAGAAGTAGAACATCAAACTTACGATCTGATGAGGTTCCATAGTATTCGCTGCACTACAGTCCTCCCGTTTCCGTATTGCAGCCACAGCCAGCCACGCAGTGGTCCCAACGGCCGTCCAGCCCTTCCAGAATATTCTTTGAAGACAGTGGTACTGACAAGGGGGTATGTCGCACTTCGGAGATCCGGTCACATTCGTTTTCGGAATAAAGGCTTTCGGTCGTCGATTTTCATAAGCATTCTTGTCTCACGAGCGAAACACTGCTCGGCGGACTTGTTTGAAAAAAGAGACTTTGAAAACAAAAACTCAAGAAATGGTGGGAAGGCGTACAGTTTTAGGAGATAGTGGTAGGACGAGACTAGGATGCAGGGATGGGGAGGGGCAAGGACCCTATTCTACAGAGTTTATCCCAAGCGCTGGACGTCCCTGACCGTCCCTACCTAATGATCGGCGGTAACATGACAGCAGCTATCTCGTCACAACTCCAAAGGGGGAGGGGGGTGGCGAACAGGATAAGGACCACACCTCAATTTTCGATTGTCGCCCATTTCTTTTTTTACTCGCGCTTTCAGCACTTCTCAGCCTTCACCTAACGCCATGCAAATTAGCTCACACTCTGCCTTTAAGAAATCAAATGGTTTGTAACTGTTTTTATGTTCATGTTTTGTTTGTTTATTTGTGCTCGTCCTAATAAATCTCACTATATATAAACCAGAAGTTGCTTGTGTGTCTGTGCGTCTGTCTGACCGCCTGAAATTGGGATTTCGTGGAAATTCACTCAAAGGACTTTGATTGTGCTTGGAATGGACGTGGCATTGGCCAGCACATTTGCAGAGCACACATGCCACCTAAGCTTCGCCCAATGGGTGGGGCGTTCGCCGAAGCCGACGAAGCCTAGGATAAAAATCCTCAAAAGAGCAGCACAGGAAACGGGGAATAAGAGTGAAAGTAGGTAGATGAATCGAGAGACAGACACCTGTTCATTCTGCGAATCTTTGAAACTAATGATGGTACCCTTTGGAAAATTTCGACGTCTGTTTCTACTGAGGAGGGGGGCTGGGGGAATATACAACGAATGAAACGGTAAAGTTCGGTGATTTTCGAAAAAATATTTTTTTTTTGGCGAACACTGGACATTCCTCTGGCCCTCACTCGAAAAACTCTGGGGCAATACCATTTTCACACGCGGGACTGGTGGAAGTGAAGTGAGGTGTAAGCGTTACGATACAGGAAAAAGGCCCACCACACTAAAACCATCCAGTGGAGACGGAGTGTATCTGCCACCACTCATACTATCTCGGTAAAGTGACAGCGATCGAATATAAAAGACCCTACTATATATAAACGGCAACGTCTGTCTATTTGGCTGTTTATCTGTATGTCTGTTTTGTCTGTCTGTCCGGAAATTCGGAATCACCTGAAGCCAGTTGGAGGGGGCGGGTCAAGGGTGGGTTGGGTAGGGCATGGGCCAAGATGTACGGAACACACATGAACTGAGCTAAGCCCCGCCCACTGTGGGCGGGGCGTGCGCACAGTTGTGAGCTACATATTTCAAAAATTCGTAGTTCGGTTCTAGAAGATCCCGGAGAGCGGAAATTGTGGGAAACGATAAGCAGTCAGTTGGCGGATGAAATGAGGGAGTCACACCCGTGATGGACGGGGCGTGCTATGGGTGCGCTACAGAACTTTCGAAAAATTCGCAGTTCGGTTCTAGAAGATCACAGAGAGCGGAAATTATGGTAAACGATAGGCAAACACCTCGAGGATGAAATGAATGAAGCACACCCAGAAGGACGAAGCTGGCCGATCCGGCTTGTCCTCCCCTCATGGAAAGCTCCTCACCGGGATCCACTTCACACCCGGAAGGAGGATCTGGCCGGCGAAGCTGGCCGATCCGACTGGCCCTCCCTCTCATGGAAAGCTTCTCGCCGGGACCCACTTCACACCCGGAAGCGACTGGCCCCAAAACTTCCCACCGGGACCCACTTCACACCCGGAAGGTCCGACTGGCCCTCCCTCTCTTGGAAAACTTTTCACCGGGACCCACTTCACACCCGGAAGGAGGATCTGCCGGCGAAGCCGGCCGATCCGACTGGCCCTCCCTCTCATGGAAAACTTCTCACCGGGACCCACTTCACACCGGAAGGAGGATCGGCCGGCGAAGCTGGCCGATTCCGAGTGGTTACAGATAAGAGTTGTCTGGAGGATGAATGGCATAGTCCGCTCGAAGAAATGGGATCCATCCCCCTGAACCTCCGCTCCTCCGCTCTCTACCACTGTTTTTGCTGATGATCCTCACCTCTCTGGATCTCGCTGTCACACATCCATACCTTGGTGGGGTGCACTCCAACGAATATACGAGTGCTGCGTAGAGTACAATCGATAGCAGCGGGCGTCTCCCAGCACGTCGTTGAGGAGGCGAGGCACTGAGGGAGCAGGGATGTGAAGAGCCTGCAGACAGACGAATAGTATCGTCGTGGAGCGTTCAGACTTCGCGGTGTCGCGCGTTACAGCGTTGTACAGTGCAACGTCGCGAAGTCTGAACGCAGCTGTAAAGAGAACGGCAGAGAGTGGAAGTTTACTGCAAGGTTATCCTTACCTCTCTTCGAGGGAGCTAGAGGGCAACTCTCAATCAACTCACTTTCCAGACCGACGGGTTTACTGAGCCAATCAAATGTTCCAATGTAAAACTTAGAAAAGTCAAAATTTTCATTAAGCAAGACTCCTAAAAGGCTCTACGGCACTTCTAGATGACAAAGGCATAAGGACAATCGATGAATCCTTCATAGCAATCATTATTATCAATTAGCAGATTGGCAGAGAATATTTCAAATAAGCGTACAAGCCACTTAAGTAGGTGTAGTGCACCTTATCTCAGGTCGTATCTCAGGTCGTATCCTATCTCAAATCTTATCTATTTCGCAAAGAAGAAAGTCTTCCAGTGCTAAATATCATTCAGTGCAAAGAAGTGAAAACGGAAAACAACTTTCAAAAACTGCGTACGAATTTCGGATTACTGTAGCGTGCATTTTTCGGTGCACGTTGAGCTTCTGCACCAGTGAGCTGCATCACTAATGATTTCAATACGTCTTACCTAGCGAGATGGATTGCTGTTGATTGTTTGTGCTTCTAATGAGGAAAATGTAATAATGGAGAGCAATGTCACTTCTGAGCACGAGCGCGGCCGGCAAAAATGGACATGCAGTCCCGATTCATGCCCGCCGTCCCAGCAGGCAACAAGTGGGGGGGCAGTCTCTAGGCTTGGGGGCAGGACATCTCACATAAGGAGGGACGACCAGATTTAAATACTCGAGCGCCTGGGCTGTCTTCAAGCACGTCACTAGTCTAGCACAGTCACTAGTCTATGAACGCAGAGCTTCATAACCCAACTTTTCGCTATTCAGAAGCTGCACTCTCAAGAAAGTCATGAAAATTAGAAAAAAGAGGCACTTCTGGATTGGCTCACTGTAATTCAACGGTGAAAAGCTTTTCAATACCCGCGCACAATTTATGAATGTGCGCAAAAATTTAAAATCGAGAAACATCCTTGTTGAGGATTCCCAACTGGGAAGGGGCGGGGGGGGGCGTATGAGTCGGGCTGAAAATTTTTTTTGATTGATTTTTTGTTTCAGCACGTGTATACGGAGGAAGGCGTCGTAATTATTCGTGTTGGGAAGTGGGGGGGGGGGGGAATGCATTCCGCCTTCTGAGCTTCTGACGTTCATGATTTTTTTTCTGTTTTATGAGTACTATGACACCCCCTCCCTTTCCCTCCCCCACTTACCCACGATTCTTATCGGAGGCTTGCTTCTCAAATATTGTGGCTACCGAGTTTACCGGAATGTTCTCTAGCAACGTGAGAAACACTCGAGATGAAAATGTTTTGGCCACAGCTTGCTAACTGAAAGATTCCACCCGTTTTCTGGTCTCTTTACAAGCGAATTTGGGTCGGAAACTCCGTCCGAACGAGCCATTCCACCTAGAACTCGCATTTGATTATTCCAGGTTTTCGGAATGTGACACACTTCGGCTATCGCAGTGGCATTTTGATGTGCGTTTATCTCACACAGTTTCCGAAAATCAGCCGCTGTTGAAGCATGCGCTACAGTTCGTACAGGTGAATCTTGGGTGGCTGAATTGTTGGAAGACTTGATTGACCTGGACTGATTCTGATTTGAGATATTTGGGTCGTATTTGGAGGGAGGCGGAGGACGGTTGTATTTGCCCTTGAGAGGATGTTTTGGAGTGTTGACTTTTGCGCCTTTTCCTGTTCCAAGTTCTTTTCCTGTTCTAAATGCTCTCAACAACAGTTTCTTTTCGGTGGGAAGTGGAGCAATTTCTGAAGGAACCCCGGTGGAAAGGGTTGGAACATGGTAGGAAGTTCGGCAATTTCAGGGAAACGGTGAGTAGGACAGGACAGAGGACAGATTGTAAAGCAAATGTGGTCAACCCGATTTCGATCTTGTTGCGCACATGTTCTGCGCTAAAACATGTGACATGTGTCCTTGATTATTTCTTGTGAGAAATAATGAATAAAATGTTTTTGAATTTAGTCTTCTCAATTTCACTTTCTGTCTAAACAGAGTTGTGAGTTTCTAGCTTGGGAAGATCGTTTTCAGGTTGATCGAACACCCAAAGCCAACTATTCAAAGCCTTCAAACTTGTCCCTGTTGATTCATTATCGAAAATCAAAAGGTTGTGCGATTCACTAGTGTTGCTTAGAGAAAGTTTGCTCCAGTCATTTCCCTCCACAGTCGAATGCATGGCGTATAAGCATCGAATTCAGGACAGAGCAAATCTAGGGTCGGAAAATCGAAATTACACAAGAAATCGACACCCTCTGAAAACTACTCTTTTTAGGACCCCTCACTCCTTCCCCTCATCCTACGTACAGTCTTCCTAAGTTCCACTAAACCTTTGGAGAAATTCTTCAGTCATTCCCCCCTACCACCAAAAAAACCACAGTACCGCGGAAGGAGTAGAACCCGTGAACGGTGGACCAGGAGAAGTTCAACAACTGAAAACATTAGCCTCAGAGAACGATTGAGAAGTCCTTGAACAAGTGGCCCAATGTGCAGTGAACAGCGGTTACACCGCTTTTGCGGTGCCAAACCTAGCGACGAGAGCATCCATCCGTCAGGGGCCCCCATCCACCTTCGCTGATCCCACCCAGCGCTTTACTCAGCCATAATACCAAATATCGCAGGTAGGGACACTGCTGTCAACAAGAAATAGCTGGGATCAAATGCGGCTACCATTTAGACCAAACACCACCGTATGGCGAATTTCTCCGATCTTTCGCTGTCTCTACTATCACTGTTGTATAAACTCGCTTTGGGAATCGTTTCTAGAGCAGTTGTGACAGTTTTACCTGCGTTTCCCTTTACTATTACTTTTCTCGCACCTCGGCACCCTTACTTCAGCCCCTTACCCACGATTTCTGATCGGCTCTGCCTTTGAACATTGTCGTTATCGGATTCATCGGAAATGTTCTGGACGCAACGTCGGAAACGGTAGAGATGACAAAGTGTTCGGTCGGATAACTCGCTAATTGTGAGTTTCTAGCCACCTTCCGGCTACTGAAGAATAGGATGAAAAGTCCATTCAAATCAACGACTTTGTCTGAAAATTTCTTTTGGCAGATGTAAGATATGATTCGACGTCATGAAGGTTTCAAGGAGGGCAGAAGGAGGCTATTGTACATACGTAGTTTAACCGGCTTTTTTTGCGACTTTGCAGCCACGCATTCGACTCTTCTCCAAAAATGGCAATGGCATTTGATTGCTTGTTCTAGGCAATATCTTTCGGAAATCAGCCAACGTTCATGCGTCTAGATTTTTTCCCACCTTTGGAACTTTGGAGTCGAACTGTAACTTCAACCAGCTTGGATTAATTCTGACCCTAGATAGTGTATCCAAAGCAAGCATGTGATGGCGCACGGCGCAGGTTCGGGATCCCCAGCGGGATCGTATTCGATCGCTGGAGAGAGAGAGGGGTGATGGGCTCTATTTGCTCTTGAGAAAAAAACTTATTCATTTGGCTGCCCACTTCGTTGCTTTTCCTTGGTTCAAATGCGCTACATGCATGTCTTTCAGAACAGTTTTTCGGGGAAGAGGGTAGAGGGAAGAGAGAAGGGTTTTCAAAAGAAATTTTCCAGGAAAGTAGTAGAACCGGATACGAAGCTGGGAAATCATGGAAATAAAGGGAGGAAGAGGAAGGGGGTGGTAGCAGAAGGGAGGACTTTTGAGGACATTATGTTTATTTTGCAAAAATTTGGCCCATGTGCAGAACGTTCCCGGTTGTTTCTTCGTGGCAGTAGTAAAGTCATAGTTCAGCCCGTTATTTCAGACTACTAAATTTGCATGGGAGACCGAACATCACTGATTACCTCACTCTTTGACAATAATCAAGATTACGTACAAATTTTCACCTGCCATGAGTTTCAAAGATCTAACATTTATTTTCATAACTGCTATCCGTATGATAGCCGCTCAGCACAGCAACAACGGACAGGTAGTCTTTTTCTGCCAAGAAAGATACAAAATTTTTCTAGGCGCTGTCCGGCTTGGTGATGGGGGAGGGGCATTCAACTAGTTCATTGATCTCTTGAGTTTTCTCGTTGATTGGTGTGCGATGACAACTTTTGTAAACTAACGAAATGGTATGAGCTTCACTCTCTATGGCTGAATTAGCTTTCAAGCTGACAAGATGCAGTTACCGGGTATGTGACAAGAGAATCGTAATTCGCCGCGTTGGTGGGCTTCGG
>MU951597.1:0-11411 GCA_036418165.1 Cooperia oncophora
CTGTCGACAGAAGGTCTGGATAGGATCCATTTTGTAGGCTCCTGCAGCAGAAATAACCGTTTTGAGGCTTTCTCCCAGGCCCAACGTGTGGAACACCTTCATGAAGATTTCTGGTTTATGGAGATGAACGGAGCATAGCGATTCCAGCCCCCTTGGCATTGGTAGCAATTTCAGCGTAAGTATTGGGTTGAGTCTAAAATATTAGTACATTTGCGGCTATGTGCCGTCGAATGTCCCTTTCAGAATTTTTTCAGAATCTCTAATGTGTGCTCTTCTGTTTCTACAGTAGCTGGAGAAAAAACTTGGAACAAACTTTGAACGAGCATTTCATCCATCTTTGCTTATTCATTCCCTTGCTAAACATCTACATTAGATGCACTAAGGATATAATGTAATAACATGATAATATTAATATTTTGATAGAGCTGAGATAGGAGTGGCAAGCGGCGCCACTTACCCTGTGCATGGTATAGGGATCAGATCCCGGATCGGCTCCTGCCCGATCCCAAGTTTTCCATGCCCGCGGGGAAAGCTCATTGATGCTGAAATGCTGGACTCGTCTGGGAGAATAAATACATTACCTTCTGCGTTGGCTGCATCCGCCCCCGCACCCCCCCCCCCTTCATTGCATAGCCACTATACATGCAAAAGCCACTACCATTATAAATGGTAGGGTAGGAACAAATTAAAAGCTTCGAGCCATTTTCAGGCCTCTGAAGAAGACGAGAAGGTCGAAACGTTAGGCCAATAAGGTGTCATCTAAAAACCTTGTTTGGCAGAAGTATTCAAATATTTACTTTTCAAGTTTTCTCGCTGATACTCCGCAGCGTTCCAGTAATCTTCAAAGTAATGAGATATTCTTCGTACGGGACGATATGGTCGGCTGTCATATGGTAGTCCCACTCGCCCTTTGAAAGGGGATTAGACCTGTCTGGGTGTTCAGTTCTCTCTTCTCTACTTTTTTACAAAGCTCCGGCGTCCTATATCTCCGCCCCCGCCCGGGTCCTATAAGCTCTGAAATGGACTGTATATGAGAGTGGACTCTGTTCCGACGAAAACTTCTATCAATCAAATCCATTTTTGCGACAGCCTCTTCAGACGAACCTAACCTTGGGCAAACAAAGTTTTCATGAGCAAATTGAAAATTGTTGGCAAAATTATTAAAGAGCGTGCAACTAGGGCCCGTTCCAAGTTTTTTCCATCCTTGTAGTTCGGCCCATTTCGGACTACAGAAATTCACGACCTACTCTGGTAGAAGATAATTCGATTAATTTGTTAAAGAAAATCGAAAGAAGAGCTAAGGATAGATTTTTATGAAGGTGCAGGAATAAGAGGGAAGATAGCAGTGAAGATGAGAGTAAAAGAGAACTAGTGCGAGAGAACAGAGCTATAAAGGGAACGATTCAAGTCAGGGGATTTCCTGATTTTCGTAGGCGCTCTGCTGATTCTGGAAAACCAGGGAAAGTCAGGCGAATGTAGGAACTCAAATTTTATAAAATACAACATAAGATTACGGTTCCGTAAAACGATGCAATATTACGAATACATCCTCTTTTTTCCAAGGGCACCTCTTTCAGCCCAAAATTAATTGCACGGCGATGCCGAAAGAATTGCAAAAAAAAACAAAATAAATTCCACCGAGTGAAAAAACCTGAACATAAAACCTCGGAAAAAAGAACTTATGGCAGACAAGAAAAGAAAGCTATAGCGTGATAAATGAAGATTATACAAGGAACTGAGACAGCAACGCCCTCTGCAAGGACGTCCACATTAACATAAAGTGAACTAGGGGGCTTGCAGCCAGGGTGCCGACACCCTTGGGATTTGGTCAGCTATCAATATTAGAGGAAAGTGGACACCCGATCGCTGCCCGCATTGGATGCCTTTACGTCGGCCGCCTTCAACTAGAAATCAAATTAAAATCGTCCCAAAATAATTCACTTTCAAAGCGAACTGAGCTCAGGGACCCATGGCGAGTCAATTTAAATCGCTAATCGTCTAGTATTTTGCAGAGATCGCTACTGGTCTGAAGAAGCAAAAGGACCAGAAAGATACACTATATGGATAGTGGAGGGGTTTCGAGCTTTCAGAGCGTCGAAAAAACCTTAGGAGCTGGTACCTGTTCCTAAATTTACACGGCAGGAGTGGGCGTTTGTAATGAAGGATGTATGACGGGCGCAATTTGTCGATAGAGCTAAAGCTTGCCAGGTGGCTGAGTGCAGTCGACGCCAGTTCCTCCAATCAACGACATGCCCATCTTTTCTGTCCATTCGGGACTGACGAAAGAGCAAATTCGTCAAGATCTATGAACGTCGAGCTCGCTTCTTTGCCAATTTTGCAATGACGAAGCCATCGAGGGAAGGCGCCGTACCAGAATATCCCCGACTTCCTCAATATCGGCAGGTGAGCGAAATTCGTGTGAACCCTTCAAGTTCGTCTCACTATTACATTGTGAGAAAAGTAAGAGAGGGAGAGGGATAAGTGAGCGCGACGATCGATACCCGAAAGACGCAGAACCAAGCGGGAGAGGGCAGATAATGAGAGGGAACGACCTCAAAGAAGCGCAAAAGCTTCGGGAATTCGCCGCCAAGGCGTGAGTTTCGTTGTTGGGAGCCACCGAACTCCTACGCTATAGCGAGGTCACCGCTCTGCCAGATGGTACCAACCACTTTCACTACCACCAATGCTGTGGATCTGGAGTTGATTACGCATTCATCGGATTACATGCAGCTGTTATCTGTTAAGAAAACACGAGCGAAACCATCGTACGTCCACGGATCAGCCAATAATTGATTCATTACGTGAGGGATTATCGCAGATTGAATGGGTTCCAATTAAGAGCAGGACGATGTAGTCGTCGGAATAGAGTCCTGGAAGTCTCAAGGGCAAGGAATCGCTGCGGTATATCTGTAATGCATAGCAGTTGAAGGAGAATGAAGAGCTGCTGAGAGGCAGCAGGTGGTCGCAACTGAACGAGCCAACGACTGGAATCAAAGATTTCAGAGAGGGGATCTCTTTCAGTTCAGGGTAAGTAAAAATCAAACAACGAATCACAAATGAACTGTGACACTAAGGGCAGTTCGTTTACAGGGGGGGGGGCATTTTGCACTGTTGCTACTTCCCATGGACATGTCGAGCTTTCAGAGAGCTATTTCATGAGCTCACAAGAGTTGACAGGTTTTACCATGGTGGCTCGACGAGCTTGCTCCAGCTTCACAAGAGTTCACAGGTTTCACCAGAGTGAACTTGTAAACCGGAACTAGTGAAGCAGCGAAAGTGCAAAATGTTCCCCCGTCGCCGAACTCTGCCGGTAAAGCGCAATAGGTTCAGGCTTTTGAGGGTGAGAAGGAAGATCGAGGAAGCATAGGGTCATATGTCGAAGATAGATGATGCGCAGCGAATAGCAAAGTTGACTCCCTGGAGACCAGGAGAACTACGAGTATGTACTAGATTAGGAAAATGATTAAATGGGAAAGGACGAGTTTGAACCAACGAGTGTTCAGGGTAGATGGTGAATTGCAGACTGGGAATACACGAAGATGCGGCCGGAAAGAGGAACAAAATGGGGGAACTGATGGTGCGAGAGTTGTTCGGGTCGGCCGGCTGACTTCTTTTGCGCAGGATTCACGAGAAGATTAGTCCGCCCTCAATAGCGTTTACGAGAAATTCTCACGGACACTCCTAAGTCGCTTCGAGTCCAGGAATTTCACCCATTTAGGATAAGTGCTCTTTAGGTACAGCGTTTTGAGTCTAGAGCATTGTACAAACTCGTATCAGGAGTACTGGAGTGGGCTAAGCCTAGCCTAGACAAGTTCATCCATCTCTGAATGCTCGAGCAAGGTTAAGTCGCTAGAAAAACAGCTTACCATTAGCCATGAATAGATAGGGTCGGATCGTGGCAAAAGACACTTTAGAAAGAGAGGGCCGAGACGAGACATTGACGTCAGCTGGGCATCGGTCAAACTTGGCATTTCAACGGATGATTATGTGAGATGACTTGAGTTCTTTAAAGCCTCGGTAAAAACAACAGCAGGCACTGAAGGCCTGAGCTAGAATCGATAGAGAGGGCTCTGAGCAGTTGGTTTCAAACTCTGTAGGAATTTGACGGTCGACTAATTATCCACGGTAACTGAGGAATAAAAACAATCGATGAGCAAATTAGTAATACCCAAAGGCTCAGCAAGGAGTTGGGGAATGGGTTACTGTGCTCATAGTTCATCTACTACTTCAATCAAAGGCAAATTACTGCTTAATGATAGCAATGTCGTCTTATCACTATATATCAATGAATACTACAGATCAGTGGAAACAAATCCCGCACGAGTGAACTATGTAGTAATGATAGCCCTGCTCTTACGAGCGGGAGAGATGAGAGTTGGCTTTGTATTTGAGCTGAACGCGATTCGAGAGAGGTGATAGTCATCTAAAACATTTCGGGAGTGCAGCGGAAGCCAACGGGTAGTGGAGCGGGGGAGCAACTGGGCAAAACAGCGCAGTCAGCTGTTCGAGAGCTGCTGCCGCTGACCGACAAGATATCTTGAGAGGTTCGCCCACGACAGCATCTGGATAACGGGCACGGCGAGAGCGGGTACGAGGTCAGTACAGCTGTCCCATCAGAGTCGTGGTCATAATCGCGCAAGGTTTGGGAGGGTTTTTTTTCCCAAGGGTTACCTTAACGCCGCCTAACCGCTCCAACAACTTTGCTTTTTCGTTAAATACTGATTGATCGGAAATTCTGGCCTTAATGACATCGACATCTTCTCTCTGAGTGTTACACTTTGGCGTCAAAGGCGGGAGGGGGCAATAAATTGATTGGGCATAGAACGTAAATTTGCATAATGAAAATGGAATTGCCCTTGGCGAGCGGAGGGGGCTTCTTGCGATGAGACCTAAGCTAGAAGCCACGCAACTAAGTCTCCAAAGCGTCATGGATCCGCCTTGGAATGGACATATGTGTTCCGCGGCAGAATTGGAAATGGGGAGCTGCTGGATGCTCCCACTCGTCCAACGTTTTGTATGTGTACAGGATAAAGTGGGGGATGCATGGGCTCCTACAGTCACTGCCGCTCGATGATTGTGCTTTATTTCTGGAGAACGTGACTGTTGTCATTATGCCAGCTGTCGCGGTAAACCACAAAGTGTTTAGAACTAGCGCTTGCGCGTGGTCTACAATTAACATTCCAACGAGCATGGTTCTTTCTAAACAACATGGACTCTCCATTTTCTTTTTACTGGTTAGGTTTATCATGACAAATTACTTCATTGGGAATAAACTTGAAGTGGTCATGGGAAGCTGTCTCGCAGGCCTGGCACGTCTAGCCGTTGGAAGGAGGAGGGAGATTTTCGCAGAGCAACGACTCCATTCCCCTTCTCCCCTATCATCCTCCCAGATCTTCCCAACTTTATAACCCCGTTTCTCCGGACGACCAAGGCCGATGCACAGTCGTTGGTCCGTCGACTGTTCCTGACACTTTTGCAAACGGGAAAGGTATCTGTGTAGTTTCTTGTTCGCTGCGCATTATGGGGCGTGTCAGAGGGGTTGGGTTTGGCGCGGCGCCAGCCCTTCCCTCCTCTTTTTTTTCTTTCGGTATGCGACAAGACATCAAGTCGTTCTTATCAATCGTTTTTCACCAATTGTTGGCGCTTATCTGCTTGAGTAACAGCGTATAACTGGCAGAGTAGTGACCTGCCTGGCGCCGCCAAATCTATCGTCACAGTACATTCCGATCCATCATTGCGCGACCGGTGGGGCGTCGGCAGTTGCAAGCTGCGTTTTGGTGCGGTTTTGGCAGAATCGTTCTGCACCGTTTTTGAAGCGGACAAGTGCATTACTGTATTGTATCCTTCGTATTACTCGTTTTCTACCACTTTTTGTCGCATACGCGTTGCAACAAAAAAGGCTGAGAACGGCTTCAACAGTGTGCGCACTCCTTCTGGCTGACACGCCCCACCGGTCCGCAATGATGAGGACTGTACATGCCCCTCATGCGCAGCGAAAAAGACTGTAGCTGAAACGGGAAAATCTAGGAAAGTCAACAACTGAACTGATTTTTCACAAAGGCAAGTACTACACTGCACTGCGTCGCATCGCTCCAAGTCTTAGACCGCCACATCCCGCAAACCAGAAGAGGCGAATAAATCATCGACAGAGGCAGGGAAATGGTGCGGTCTGAAGTCTGACAATGACTCTGGAATGGCCCAGATGACTGTTTACCAATTCCAAGTGGCTTAATTGAAGCCCAGTATGCAGGCTTTCTAAAGTGTGCCGATGAGAGCATAGTCGTTCTAGGGACTCATTGCTAGTCAGGCAAGAGGCATTACCGTAATGCTCGGTGTGCACGAAAGAAAAAGTACCACTCAAAACTGTAAAAAAGGCCCAGTCAATTAGCGACTGGGGCATTACTATGCAAATGCTCACATCTGCAACAGAAGCCGATCAATTCGAACCAAGGTGAGCAGTAAGTAACTGCTGTGATTGTTGTTCACTGCTGTGTTGACGCTATAATTCGCCTGGCAATAAAGACAGCAGTGCTATCAGTTTGGAGCCGGAATCGCTTGGACTGGTGGACATGAGCGTTCAACGGCAAGGAATCATTTTCTCGATGGACGCAGCATCGTACTTAATGTTTAACAGAAGTCTTTCGGCGCCGCTCGTTTTCTGACGGAGGCTTTTTCTGTCCTATCAGCTGTTCGATCAGAGGTGCGCCCGTTATCAATCACAGAAAGTATCGGACTAGTATATGTAATTGGGTTCGTCAGGGCAGTGATGACGTTTTTTTATACACGAAAATAATTCGCACTGTGAAAAATGACAGCTCAACATTTTTGATAGAGAGCTCTCGCTCAATGAGGGGATGACGCTCTGTTTTTCTGGAGTCATCAATTTCCAAGTACTTAATGCTGGAGCGGTTGAAGTCGAATAAATTGAGTTCGACCCTCCCTTTTCCCAATTAATTAGAAAGCTGAAGCCGCCCATTCGTTAAGTATGTGGCCAGAAGCGATCACTTAGGAAGGTACAAAACAGCTAAAAAGACCAAGGATTTCGTTGGCTTGATATACGACCCCCTAGTTCCATTCCGTTGATAAGATCTAGTCCTCTAAGCGAAAAGAGGCGGAGGGAGGGGAGGGAGGGGGTAAATAGCACACGTGAAAACGGGAAAAAGCGCGTAAAGCCAACAACCGAGAAAAATTCTTTTTCAACGCCGCAAATTTCTCTCAAAAGGCAAAGGACGCCCTCCTCTACCAACAAGAGCAAAACAGACTCCTCCCCCACCTTTACAGCGTCTAAATCAACTATCGAAAAAATTTTCTCACACCAAACACGACCCCCTCCCCTCAGCGACCAAATACGACCCTCTTGTTGGGGATTTCCCAACGATGATGTGCCCTGCCTCAAAGCCGCCATTACCCCGGCCCATTGAGTATTCCACTGGGAGTCTACTTAAAGGCAGTTGCGCCCACGATTAAATCTTCCCACAGACGCATGTAGGCGCGAATGCACATGGGAGGGGCGAATTCCGCCGACCCTGAGGTGCTGCATAATGCCTTCAAGGAGGTGCCTTATAAGGGCCCTATTCAAAGCCAGAACATTCCCGAGCCTAAAACGCTCCGACACGCCGCCCGCCCACAAAATGGACGACTGGTGCCTGGAAGCTCTATTCGATTAATTTGCTAGGCCAATAATGAGAGAAGGGGGGTGGTATGGAAGCGGTCCGTGAATGTTTGCATTGCGAATATATGGGTACACATATGCAGCCGTACTTCGCGTAAGCTGTTATTGACAAGATGCCTTCAGGAAAAAACTCGTCCAAAATGAATTTCTAACACATGAGAACGGAGGCTCTTTCTTCGCAGGGATTTTGACCGTTTCACTCCGTTCTTTCGCCATTTCCCCACTATATGGCGCCCTAATAGCATTTTAGGCCGAGCACCAAATCATCGTGCCAACTGCCTTTAACCAGGTTATTCATGGAGATCTATGCCAGAGAAAGAGGATTTGCTAGAGGTCGAGGAATGCTCCCACATTCTCACTTGAACACCACCTTCAATTGAAGCGCAAATCGCTCTGCGATGCGATCTGTGCACGTTCACAAGAACGAAATTCCCTGTGGATCGCTTGAACCAACCCCAAGCCGACCTAAGAGGCGTCGTTTGTTGATCATACACTTCACAGGTTTCGAACTGCCACTGCAATTAGAGCGCCTAGATCAAGTGTGGAAAAGTGCTATCGCGGAAACTCTCAGTTGTGTCGATGCCGGTCTTTTTCCTTTTGATGATATAAAAATATACCAAAAATCAGGTTCGAAGTAAAAAAAAAACTAAGCGCTCCCTTGTAGAGCAGAAGTATACAGGGGGGGGGGCCAAAAAAAAGTCATTTTGCCTCCATGACTTTCAAGGCGCTATAAGTTACACTTTATTAAATTTTTATCGGACATTTTTACTACCATATTAAAGAGCACATTAAATACTATAATGATCAACTCGCCAACAGCTTTCCGGTGGATGGAGCGCCATTGAGAGATTCGGCCGCGCAAAAGTGAGTGGGTACCGGAAGTTGAGCGAGATCGTTGATTTCTCCGCCACTGTAGACCACCCTGTTGAGCTCCGCCCGAACTAGGTAATTGAGTGGGTTCAGGTCAGGGGACATATTTCAATATTACATCTTCATCAGGTACGAAACGCCCTTCCATTCGAAGTAGGCGGGAGTTTTTCCAAAACCCTTCGATTCCATGTGGTGGCACCCAAACCTGTAGCAGCACAAGGTCTCCAAGAAGGTACGGGCGACCACATGTAGGGAGGATATCCTTCTCGAGTTACTTGATGTAACCGCCAGCGCTCACCTTCAGTCGGGGTCTACAAAGAAAATACCGGTCTTCCCCTTTCCAGGTACCCCCGGTGTCCATACCATCAGCTCGCGCCTCGGCGAATACGGTGAAGATGATGTCCTAGACCGTAGCGACGTTGCCGTAGCTGGTCGATGTGGGAGGTCTTGCAGGTCAAGAGTACTGACCTCCAGGTAGCTATCTGTGGATGACTTCATTCAAGAAGTTTCGCAGCTGTTTGGAGGCGACGTGAATTCCAAAGGTGTTCTCCAGTCAGGCCGCGACTGGAGATGACTTCATATTTTGGCGTACATGAAGGCGATTGGCGGCAGCCTGCTCCAGCTTATAGAGGAAGATCTTGGGTATCTTCCGCCCTGGTACTCATATCCACTTCCTCTGTCTGGGCTGCGAAAACTTCGCTCATATGTGACTCGGCCGGAATGACTTTTTTTTGCCCCCCCCCCCCTGTATAGCTAGTCTATTAAAGAGTGTGCAACACATTGGGTGAAACTCTTACTACCCACATAAAATCTAAGGAAAAAAAGCCCCTCACTCATGGGACAACTCAATATGTCAACCCATTAAGTTCCAGGGTAAAAGTTCCCTCTAGTAAGCAGATCCATTTTCCGCTGCTATCGCTATATGGGCTCGTTTTATATACCCATAGGAGTCACTACATGCTGGGGAAGGGCCTATAAAAAAGACACTTCACCAGTAGAGAGCACCTCTAAAACGTTTTTTCGCCCGGAGTGACGGGGAAGTGGGCTCTATAGCTCACTTGTCTCAATCGATGTGTTCTAAGAGTCAATAGCACCGATGTTTCTGGGATCCCAGGGTGCTTGACGTTCAAGCTGACTTGTAAGCTATGAAAAATAAATTATGGACCATAGCCCATCAGAACAGTAGTCTCTAGGGTCCTGTATGCAAGTCACTCATCGTGGGAGCTGCGTAGTTGCTTTGAGCTGACGTCAACACTGTAGGCTGTCTAGAGCTTGAGGTGATGACGGATAGCATCGCTTTGTCATGACCCTTAGAGGTGAGGAGCAGGGAGTGCTTGCACTTGTTCGTGAGGCAACACCTTACTATTAGAAATCTCAGTGGATTTCCCCATGTATCTACCACCTTGTGCGAAGTGAATTTTGAAGATGCATTCCACCAGAGAAGTTTTTTCATTGCCCCCCCCCCCATCGGTACATTATGAGGGTAGAGTTCTTTAGAGTTCTTGAAAGCTGAGGAGAGGACGATGTTCACGTTTTCGTTCATTTTTGTAGGTATATCTGAAATAAAAAGTCAGAACTATGAGGAAATCCTAGGAATTTGCAGCTAAGGCTTGCATTCACAATATGGCCAAAGCTAAAAACCAGCAATAAATAAATTTTTCAATTTTAGCCAGAATAGAAATTGGTGGTCTCGAATGGAAACGGTTTTCTACTTGGAGCCTTAGATTGCCTATCATCTAGCGGCTCAGACGGCTCAAATGCTAAGAAAATGGAAACTCATCGAAGAAAGATTGGCGGGGAAGTGACGAGTGAGGTGGGCGAGTAGGAATTCCGTTGCTCAGCTCGCTTTTTTTGATTTTTTTTCAGAAGACGAGTTTCTGGAACTATGCCCTGTCCGTATTATCAAAATATTAAAATATCATCCAGAATTAGAATTTTAATTTCGTAACGCAAACATGTTATTCAAAATCAGGATTAATTTCAACGTAAAAACAATACAGAGAAAGTGAACATATACTGACCACAACCACTTGAAAGCCCTGTATCAATGACGCAGGAGCAACATTTAAAAGCAAAATTTTCTATTTAGACTGCGTTCCCTCCAAACCCATATAAAGCATCGGACGTTGATCAACGCTTTTTGACCAGCGCCACGTATTCTACACTCACTATCACGGAGATGGAGAGGGCGTGTTTGCGTACCACATTTGACCCTAGCGGGGGGCAACATTCTGGCGGCACACTTTCGTTTCGAGACAAAATGTAATCATGTCTTTGTTTAGCACAGGGCAGGATGGCAGTTGTTTCAAATGACCTCGAATCACCTCTGAGGAACACATCTCACGCTTTGTTTAGATGGAATACGCAGCCACGCCCACTCTGTCTCCGGGATAAGGTGTGTATCTCCATTGAGAAGTGAAGTGGAATCTCGAATGCGATATATCCTACACACTGACCTGTTGGGTATCTTATAGTAGTCACTGCTCTTGTTTGAGGGTATGGTACCGAATAACCTAACCCGAAGGGGTAGACTCCCCTGAGAGATGGATCTAACCGGTTCCAACAATTTCGTGGGCCTACTTCGGCGACTGGGGCCATTTTGCACTTTCGCTCCTTCACTAGTTCCGGTTTACAAGTCTCACTCTGGACCACTTGTGAAGCTGGAGCAAGCTCGTCTAGCCACCATGGTGAAACCTATCAACTCTTCCTAACTCAGCGAAATGGCTCTCTAGATGGGTCGACGAATTTTGGCAGACATGAACCCCCCCCCCCCCTCCCGCGGTCGCGAAACTGTTTCGTATTCCGCGGAGGCACCTTATGCATATGGTTAAGCAGGAAGTGCACCTTTTTGATGCATCTTCATACGTCC
>MU951604.1:0-15758 GCA_036418165.1 Cooperia oncophora
ACGGATTTGTCATTTACAATTGTCAACAATGTTGTTCTCTCATTTTCAGGACGGCGACCTGACCGTTTTGCTGGAGATGGACAACTCTGTAGGGCTTTATTCTGGACATACACGATGCGCTGTCGCAGTTATTTCCAGGGTAACATACTGTTCCATTTACGAGGAGCATTCAGGCCTTGTGAAATCAATTCAACTTTTTTTTAGTTCACTATCACGCCAACTATGATACTTCACTCAGCCGACAACTCGTCGTTTGTAATACAGCATGAAAACAAACTTTCAAAAGCGACAGAGTTGACAAGAGTCATATTACCGCCGGTATTTGTAAATTCCTTAGGTATGTATTTTTGACCCCAAGATTTCGTGGAATCTCTACCGCACTCTCGAGAAAATAGTTCGCCTTTGCGGCAATTTTTTGTAGTTTCCCTCGCTTGGGTGTTTATCAATCAGTACTTCCGTTTGGCTAGCCGCGGTTCTCCCCTGTCTCAGCGTACGTCGCGACTGCATGTTCCCGCCTTCGATGCGACGCCAAGACCCTGGGGAATGGCTGCAAGTGTAGTAAATAGGTTTAAATATGTTTCCGCGCAGTTCGGCTTGGTGGGGGCATCGAATGGTATTCAGCTAAGCTTGTACAGGCCACTTTCTGAAGGCCTGTTGAATCCTCTGCCCTGAGTGGTTCACTTGGACGATTTCGCAGCTTCACAGGAGCTTATAGGTCCGACCAGGGTCACAACGGCAAGTTAGTTCGAACTAACAAAAAAGACGAGCAAAAGGCAAGATGCCCCTTCCAAGCCGAACAGCGCCATAAGTTTCTTATGGAGTAACATAGAGTGGCTTCATGGCCGTACCATTACGATAAAGTGCCACCAAAAGTGGGATTGGTTTTTTCGCTCTCATTAGCGGTCTGTCGATCCTTATCCTGCTCGTCCCTACACTCGATATAAAGGGACATTTTGGGAACCGTCAGAGGACTGATTGGCCGATGAGCTGAGCTAACACATCAATACAGGGGTTCAATAATGAGGGTAGTCGTACTGGAGAGAAGGACTTTCCTGGCAACGACGCAGTTGGCCTTGGTGGGGCAGTTCCTCGGGTAAGATAAGACTTCTGTTCCGTCTGCAGTTCTCGGTTAATATACCAGCATTGAACTTCTATGTTCTCACGTCTGCTCTCCTCCCCACCCGCCCCCACACCCCCACACACCCTTAATCCCCCCCCCACCCGCACTTGTAGACCTTCGATAGTCGAGGATCACATTCAAAGCCCACCTCGAGTTTGAGTGTGTAACGTGGCGCAATATCCAAAACTAGTTGTCAGGGAGAAACTATCAATCTTCTACATTTTTTTTTTTTGCCTTGTGAGAGCATGTGGAGCCAATATGTCTCAACTTCTCCTCTATAAACGATGCAGAGAAGTTTGAAAATTCATCGTTGTTATCCGTTGAGGGAGAGGGAAGAAGGGACTAAGAGAGAGAAAAGATAAAGAGAGAACAGAAAGGAGAGAAAAACGTTTTGGTCACAATTTCGCTTCTGCTATTCATGCTCGTAAACAAAGGTTTTCCTCCATTTTGGTGGAACGTTAACAACTCATCACAGTTTGCCCAAAATCTACCCATTGGGATGATCTGCCCTGCTGCAACGTCTTCCATGAATAAGCTCACCAACTTTCAGAAGGATGCTGAGTTATAGGGCAAAAGTTAGATCCCAGGAGGAGCCTAAGACCGCATCTCCCACCAACCGTTACGGCATTCGCTCTTACCCTCTGATATCACTAGCTCTGAAACTACTAACTTTCGTAAACTTGCAGCTCGGGACGTGTTTGCTGCTGTGGTTGATGTGTTACCTCGTGAGAAAGCTTTACGTCTAATGCTGGACTGGAAGACGAACAGTCGTAACTACGACAGTGAACTGGAAATGGCGGTAGCGGAACCTCAGCTGCACACGGCCATGCGATTCTTGCTGGAGCAGGCTGGCATCATAATAGAAGAACATGAAAGGCTACCATGGCGAAAGGTAATCTTTGTTTCAATCACTTTCCAGACTGGTTTTCAGGTAGTTGTTCTTCGAACACTGTTAAAGGAAAAACCAGCAGAGTAGAGTATCAAAAAAGAGGTGAGGGTATGGCCCGTTCCGCCTTTATAAGGCGAACTATTTCCAAGACTTTAAAAATCCTCTGAGCGATTCGGCGGAGAGGGGGGGAGAAGAATTTTTCACGTTCACTGCTTCCCATCGTCGTATCGAGCCGTCAAGTAGAAAACTGTGTAGTCTTGTGAAGCCGTGAAGTGATGCCAGTTAAAGTTTGTAAACTGCTTATCAAATCTTGTGAAGAATGAACAGGACGATGGGATGTAACGAAAATGCAGAATGCCCCCCCGTCAAGTCGTACTGCGACAGGCCCTCTTTTGTATTGGAAAAGGTTCCGTGTTGTCTCTCACATACCCTGAGTGCCGTCTCAGCTAGAATGTGAGCCTCTCTTCCCCATTTTTGATGGCCATCTATTTTGATTTTTTGCAACATCTCTCCATCTCTCATTTCACCTCTATCTTCAAGACACTCATTCCGGTGGCATTTTGGCCACCAAAATCATGACAGCTGAGCTGCCAGCTGATAACTGCCTGCCAGCCGCTAATGTAATTATTTTTCCAAATACATTCGATATCAGCAATTCAGTAAGGCTTTATTTGGGCGTGGTTTGGCTAGGAGGGGGCACTTTGCAGTTTTGCTATTTCCCATTGTCGTATTGATTACTTCACAAGAGCTGGTCGCTTGCAAGAGTTGACAAGCAGTTTCTACAAATTTTGACTGTCATCACTTCATGAACAGATTATGCGAAAAGTCCGACGATTTGGAAGCTAGCAAATGTTCAAAAATGCCCCACCCTCCCCCCCCCTGCTCCACCGAGGCGAATTGCAACTAATATGCCGACAGTTCGAGTCAGAACCATTCATACAGTGTAACGGTAATATGCCAAACAATCACACTAAAGCCAAGTTTATTTAGCCATTATTTTTCATTTTCAATGATTTTTCTTTATCGAGAAGTGGTTGCGCTCCATTCTTTCAAATGCCGGACAGCAACTGTAATTGAAGATTCTTTAGACGACTGATGATTTTGTGAAAACGTACTGTTAAAAAATAACTTATTACCGAGAACCAGCACCGTACAACGAAGATTGTGAAACCGATGCAAAACAAAGGCGCCGCCAAAAGCTTCAGCAGCTGGAAGAGGTGAGCGGTACACCATTGAAGGACAACAAGAGTTTGGTAAAATATGTGCTTTGAGTGGTAAAGAAGGAGCTCATCGTTTTCCAATACTTGAGAGTAAGTGCAAAAGAGCTGACGAGAGTGGGATTCGAACCCACGCCCCCGAAGGGACTGGTGCCTTAAACCAGCGCCTTGGACCGCTCGGCCATCTCGCCACATGGGTGTCGACGGCGGAGACGCGATTCATCGAGCTAAGTGCATGGCAAAATTGTTGTTGTGTCAGTGGAATGGAAAAGGTGTAGAGAGAGATTACTTGATATCTTTCACGATCGCCTGTGTAAACAGATTTTGCTTGCGCGAAGATCCCACCTACTCTCGCTTTCATTTTCTCGGATATTCGGCTTGGCTTCTTGTTTTTCCGTCCTGTGTAGCAGTCATTCCATCCTTACTTATCACTGTTTTTCTTTTTAGTTCTTTTTCATGTACTAGCAGTTTTTGTTGAAGAGTTTCAAGAAGTCAGTTGAGAATTCTTGGTTTTTTATGTTTTTCTGCCTGCACCCTCCGTATTGCGCAGTAGGCGCAGTGGCGCCTTGTCTTTTGCGATGATATGTCGCTTTCATCTCTTTTCGAAGATACTTTCGGCAGGACGAAGGGAGCCACAGATTGCTACGACTCGTTATTCTACGAGTGTCTTGTAGTCCGTTCTTCTTGAACGTTGGCATCTGCTGCGCGCATAGGTCGCCTTATAGTGCCCTTCGAAGCATTTCCAGTTTCGGTGATAACGAAGATTGGGCGCAGTGGCGGGCATATGATGGATTTATTGTAACAATCTTGTGAGGCATAGAAACCGCGCATTCGTCGGTGATAATTTTTTCCAAGTCGTAATCAAATTTGCCTTACCTTGCGGTTCTCTCTTTTTTTTCTATCTCTGTCATCTCGTCTTCACACTTCTTCGCACTCCTATCGCTGTTTTGTACAACTTACGCTACAACTTGAGGAATTTCCATTTTCTTTTTTATTCAATTTCTTTTTCGATTTTTCGTGCGGTCCAGACCTGTTCTCCTCGTTTCCCATCCTATGTTTCGCTCTTGTTGTGTGGTTTGGGAACTCTTATTTGACACTGAGCCCAGCTCGCTGTGTATTCGTCTGTGATATAATCATGCCATGGCAAACGATGACAGAGTGGGATTTCGAACGCACCCCCCGAAGGGACTGTGCCTTAACCAGCGCCTTGGACGGCTCGGCATCTCGCCAACGGGGATGAATGAGGCACAGGCTTGCCTTCGTGAAGTGTTGTAAGACCGAGCGCCCTTTGAGTTCCGAAGTGGCGTTTTGTCTGTATTCATTTCCTTGCTGAAGAAAACCTTATTGGCAGTTGGCTGTAACTTCACTATGACATCTAGCCTTTTTCTCTATGAAGACCAGGTTTCGTTCACAATTCCACAGGAAATTCCTAGGTTTGGTAAGAGCCAGTGGACTTGGATAGGTGTTGCTCCATGAGTTATTCTTTTCTAAAATGATATGGGAGTAATTTTGCAGGGATTCTCCGACCAAATGTCTTACATCTTTTCTGGGACCCTCACAGTTGATCAGTCGCCTTATCCAGATTCTCCTTGATTGGTTGGCCACTGGACTGAACTGGGATGCCGTACGTTGGGTGGGATTCCTAGCAATGGGGTTGTGTTCGGTTGGTACAGAAAGGGGTCGCATCCGACCTTGAGAAAAATGTTTCCTCTTCTTGAACGACCTTCCTAATTTTTCCCGTATATGGCAGGCAGGACCCCTCTCCTCCTCGATGCTCGAAGTTCTCGAGAATTTTTGATTTCTCCGGAGAAGTGGCAGAAAGTAATAGGTAGAATGGGAAGCTAGCATCGTACCAGAGAAAGAAATTCAGGAAGGGGTCGTTATTTGCAAAAATTTTCCTCAACGACAGGACGTCCCCTTGAAGGCTGTGCTTTTCGTTCGGAAGGAAATTATCTGTGGTCCTTGACTGAAATGGTAGCCAAGGCTATATCAGGCTTTGCAATTTTTTGGAATCGTGCTATTTGGCTATGGAAAAGCTCCTTTAGCTGGTAGGGTGAGGCCTCCGCAATGTATGCCATAACACTGCGCCCGATTAGCCCGAGGTGCGGGTTCGAGTCCATTGTGGGTGAAGGGTTTTGCCGATTGCGTGAAACTGTTGTAAGAATGTGCGAGTCCAGAACTGCGCCGATAAACAGCGATTATCATAGCAAAACAGTCAAAAAGTAGTCAATTGAAACTGTTAATTTTTTTATGCAATCTTGACTATTAGGTTGACGAAAGTTTCCCGCCCGTGTTTGATCGCACCATATTAGCCTTGCATGTATGTTTATGACTTATCGTGGGGTGTGCATGAAGCACGCAAGAGACTCTTTCACATCACTACCTCACACTAGCCCCAGTTCCATTTGGATTTCAAATGGCGATCAAGTTTAACCCGACCGGAATGGCACCTGAGGCACTGTCTTCTTTTCCTTCATCAGTCTGGCTTAAACGCAAAGGAAGCCCAAGCCAAGATAGTGGATACATATGGCGCTGACGCTATCTCTTACGACACGTGCAAGACCTGGATGGCCAAGTTCAAGAAAGGAGATTTTTCTCTCCAAGATGCTCCAAGGTCCGGCCGGCCGATGGAGTTAGACTTGAAGTTGCTGCAATCCACCGTGGAAGAGGATCCGTACGCACTATCAGGGACTTGCAGGGCGATGCTGTCGCCATGCGCGAATCACTGTTGAATCCTGGGCGCGAGAGATTGGTAAAGTCCGCAATAAGCTTGGCCGTTGATTCCTCACAGGGAAACTTTCCGGTCAACCTAATATTTTGTATTGCCTTTACTTTTCATTGTTTCTACTGTTTTTTTACAGAACTGGAGTCGAGTACTGAATTTCCGTGATGCAATCACACCGTAGACAACCGAAAGTCGGGAAGAAATCAGAGAGGGCATCAGTGAATGTTGTGGTCAAGATTGATTCTACGGCACCATTACATGGGCATGTGTATGCTGTGATAGGAGCCTTACATGCCTCATTCGAAGAGTGGTCTCTGGATTGTGGGCTTTTCCATCTGAAATCGCAAGTTGTGTACTATCTCCACGCAGCGACGAGGTTTGTCTTGTGATTTTATGTTGCATCTTTGCTGATTATGCTTTTGTAAGGGCATGGGTTCTAGGGAGGCTGCGTTTGGCGTGACGTCACCCAGCTTCCCACCAGTTGTTGAAGCTAGCCAAACGACTACAGTTGGTGGGGAACGCTTTGCGACGCGCCAAACCCACTCCCCCTACCCTCCGAGACTCCCTGGCATCCGAGTGAACCAGACTGGTCGTGTCATGAGTCTTGAGTGGTTTACATATTCAGACTGTTGGACATTTTTGACGAAACAGGGGCTCGTGATGAGGGATGTAGAGATGGTTTAGTGTAAGCTGTCATAATTTATTGGGCGTTTAAGTTCTTTGAAGATTGTTTTGCGAGTAGTATTCAGCGGCGCGATTTTGAAGACGGAGGTGAAAGAGATAGTTCAGTTTCCACTTCCAATGTGCCTTAGACGGAACCTTCACGGTAGAGTATTCCTCCCTCTGAACTGAGAAAGAAGGTCATATGCTCTGAACATTATGTACGCTGTTAATAGTTCTAACCGCAATGAGACTGCTTTCGTAGCCACGGGGCGTATTCAGCAGACATCACACCAAATCATCGTGCCAACATCCTTTAAGGGCTCCCGCGTAGAGGAGCCCTTAAAGGATGTTGGCACGATGATTTGGTGCTCGGCCTAAACTGCTAGTAGGGCGCTATATAGTGGGGGAAATGGCGAAAGAACGGAGTGGAACGGTCAAAATCCTGCGAAGAAAAAGCCTCCGTTCTCAAAGGTGTTCTAAAATCAATTTTGGACGAGTTTTTCCATAGGCAACCTTTGCTTAGCATCGCTACCCGGAAGGTGCCAGGTACGCGTAATTTGATCTAATATAATGTTAGCTGTTAGTTTCGAACGTCTAGTCAGATGTCGTTACCACACGCAATGAATCAGCAGGTGAGACAGCTCCCAATACGTCTGTCGAAAGGATGCACCGATTGTAACTCTGTAAGGCAGCAAAAATCGCCATGCAGGCGTTGCACCTATGTTGTTGCTAAACAAAAATCGCACGGAATGACGAAGAGATCAACATTTTCCTGGCGCTCAATATACTGCAACCATCATTCTGCTTAACACTGTTCTCAAGTATTTATTCACCCTACGAGCTATCGAATTTTCCATTTTGCTCAAGCTACGTACGATCAGAACCGACGCTTTTGCATGTGGCTAACTGTCACGGCGTACAGTGGGTATCTGCAACGCGGGGTCGCATTAGGTGGCTGGCGGGGGAAGGGATCCTTTTTTTCTCCTAGTTTGATTTTTCTCGTCTCACAGGCGCACCCTCTCCCACTATGTTGGCGAGGCTCAAAACAGTACCTTTGCTGACTTTTGATCTGAGCTGTCTGACACTTTCCGCCCCTCCTCGCTTGAAGAGAGTCTCGTTAAGATGATCTGTCGCTCTGTGGTGGTTGTAAAAGGCGAGGCAGGAGGAAAGATTGAGGGCAGGAGGGGGGTTCCTTTCAACACTGGAGACTGCTCGAGTCGCACAGTTTGATTAAGCAATGTCTAAAAGATCCTATAATGAGTCGCAGGGACACAATACCAAGCAAAAAAATTTAGAAATCAGCTTTTCAGTATCTGAACAGAGTGCTAGGAACATCCTAGCCAAATAAATCTACTCATGAGAATGCTACCAGTATTTCCGATTTCAGAATTACTTTTGTTCCTGGACTACTAACTGCTATTTTTTTACGATTCAATGTTCACTTATTTTGATCCAATTTTTGTTGTTCCAGCGTCCTCGGCCTGGAGGCGTATTCGTCCCAGTATAAAACTGAGTTCATTGAGTGCTCAGATTGCATCTACGAAGTGGAGAGAAACGATGGCTTAGGTGTGTGCTAACACTATTCTTCACCTTTTATTTCCATCACGTTTCACTTCTGTTCTTTTTGAAGTGGAGAGAAACGATGGCTTAGGTGTGTGGTAACACTATTCTTCACCTTTTATTTCATTAACTTTCATTTCTGTTCTTTTTTCTAATACTTCTATTTCACTCGCCCATCTGACCACTCGTGCGCGTATTTTAGTTCTCTTTAAGCAATAATTAGGGGACAGCGGCAAGACTTTCTGAAAAGCCCCATCCCCCTTAATCAATCGCTTTTTGCTAATCCATCGAATTCAGTCCAGATTTTCTTGCCTCTCCTCCACCATCCTGAGCCATTTGATACCAGACTTGCGTATAAGAATGTCTTCTCAAAGCTCAAGGATGAAAAGGCGGATTTTTGAATGTGAACAGTCTTCAGTGGGACTATCCAAAGGTGTTTGCCTTAATGAACGGAATCCTAGCGTAGAATCTTCTTAGCGTCATATTCCCCAGCCACTTCCTTGACGTCAGCGTGGTACAGCTCACTGCCAAACTGTTTTCCTCACCCGTTCCTTGATAGCAGTAGGTTTCTGCTCACAGCAATGTTGATGGGGTCTGGTGAAAAGACAGGCGCTTGAGCTTCTTATTCAGAGGACTAAGAGCGGTGAGGTGGTGCATCTATTCGTCTCTGCAAGGCGGTATTTTTATGCTTGGGTGGGTTTGCCTCGTTGAGGTAAGAAGGATTTTTTCATGCTCCTAGGGTACATCGATAAACGCCATCTCCTCCAGTTTGCTAATAATGGTGGTCGAGATCACAGTGTCTCCTTCATAATCCGAGGGATTCATCGGAGCAGCATAAGAGGTTACCCAAAATTTTCGCTCCGAAGATCTTGCAGAGTATCGGGGTATCATTCTTATGCAGCCAGTGGAAATCACCTGGATGTTCCAGCCTCCTAGTTTACAGTACGCGTCGGGAAGGAACGCGGTACCTAGTAGGACTAGGTCAGGCTCGCATAATTACTCGTTTCTTCCATTAACAAGGATTGTGATAGCAGCATGTAGACACTAATGATTCATAGTGACCGAAGTGGAACCTGGTGCATTTTCTCAGTTGGACCGAAAGACGTGTTTTGTAAGGTCCAGACTGATTAAGAGTTTTATGGAACACCCTAATAGTTATGATTTAGTGAGTAGAGCCATATAGCCAGAACAGAATAATTAATTTTGTTTTGAATGATTTAGCAATGGACGAATTCCCATCGCCTCACGGTCATCCGGCAAGGAATTTCTCGATAGATCATCCATTTTCTCTATGGAAATCGGTTGCTGAAATACTTCAACCTCATCTGACACACTCGCTAGCAGGCAGCACCTGTAAAGTGGCGAGGCTGCTCACAGGTAACAGTCAACACTCAAAAGCGTTAGGCATTTTTGAACTAGTACATCGTGTTCAAATATTTGTGAATGATCAATTTGAATCAGTGCTGTTAAGCCCACCAAAGTACTATTACCTAAATATTTCGGTTCAAGAGGAATGAAAATTTAGCCCTTTTCACATTCCTAGCAATGAGATTCCGCAATTAGACCGGTTGTTTCTTTTTGGGACTTGGGTACAAAAAGCAACCAAACGTCGTTCGTAATTGTTCTTTGATAGAAATCAGTAGTAATATGGAATTCAACTATTATTTCAGTTCTCGGAGTTGGCCTCGGAACTGGTAGATTGGCGCTCATGACGGACGTTCATCGTCTGCTGGGTAGAAATTGGGAACGACGTCTGCGCCTCCGTCCTGATCAAGTGGACAAAGTGGCTGAAATAATGTTCAGCAATACAAGAACTCCTGCACAAAAGTGAGTTATGCTGTAGTCTATCCTAACACTGCAAATCTTACAACAGACCAGGCTGAAACAGACGTTGAAAATGTCAGCACTGATAATGGTCATTTTATCTGTGGGGTAAATGTCTACCAAGCGAGGTTAGCGCTAAAAACATTCCGCGACTGTAAGGAGGGTGTGTTGAGGTCCGAATATTAACTTCTGGGTACTAATTGACTCACCAAAAATGGAAAGAGCAGACCAGACGTCGAATATGTGGGGCCTAGTTGACACTCAGCATTGGATAGCAAGAGATTAGTGAAGACGCAGAGACGTTCTATGCGCGTGCGAGACACTAGAAACCGCGTACGAAGGCGCCACACCGCACACACACACTCACCGAAACTCGATCACAGCTAAATGCGGTGGTTGTATATTTGCGAAAGTGCTGTGCGGCGGAGATGTCCAAGACGCAGGCCTTAGCGCTCCTCGTAGGGCTCGCTCAAGCTGACGGACACACCCCTATGCGAAGCAGGACTGAACTACATTGTTGTACCAGTCGTTTTCCATTAATTGTTTTCGCTTACCCGCTTCAACAACTGGTCAGTACGGGCTGGCAGCGCGCCAAAACCAACCTCGCTGGGACGACGCGCCCCATCAAAGCCCAACCAACAGGACTGTGGAACATAGACCAGTGGAAGCCGAGTCGTAGAATACCGTATAGTAACACACGCTAACACATGCTGTGTATTCCATATTTGTATGTATAGGATTGATTAATTTTGAGTTGATTTACTTCAAGAAGTGTGGCCTTGATAACTGAATTCGGCTTCACACGATGGACTATCGAGCAGTTGCCACCGTCAATTGGCCTTCTGCTTGGTTCAATCATCATGGGCCAACATACTTCCACAGAACTGTTCCAGTTCAAAAGCCCTCAGATGGTGACGTAAGTTGATCGATTTACTGATTACTGGCAATGAATGTTCGAGTAAACCAGAAGCTGGAAAAATACATCGACCTTTATTGAAAAAGCGCAATGTATTACGGCTATATTAGAGCCTTCGCGACCTCTTGCGGATCTCAAAATGCTCTTTCCCTTGAACTTGACTTGCAAGATTTTCACTTGACTTTAGATTACCACTGAACTATAGTATCTAGTGCTCATTTCTTTCGACTGGTCGACTTGTTCAGTAATTGCTAGGTATTTCAGTAGTTTCCCGCAACCTGAAGAAATGTCCCAGATCGCTCGGATACGCTGGCCCAGAGATGTTCGGCGCGACAATGTGCAAGCAATGTTGGATAGTACCAAACCAGTATTGATTGCCACTCAGCATTTGTAAGTTTGACAGCAACTTTCGCTTAATGTTCACCCTCTCAAACAAATGCTGCTACACAGGCCTCCTTGAATTACTACAGGCTGAAGGAGAAGGGTCCGCAGCTGCAGTAGTCGTGCCACTTTCTACGGTCAAAAAACAACGGAAGAGGCCTGATAGTAGTACTGTCAGCTCGTGTGCGTCCTCATTAAAACGCCAACCGGGTGCCTCCGGCTGGCCGCACGCCAATCGTAGTCCAACGCGCTACCTATGGCCTTGCGCTCACTCCGGCTGTTCTGGCTCTCTAGGCGTTCGCTTGTTCTTGTTCGCTCGGGTTTGTCTATTAACTTCCTTGTGGATCGCCGTACTGCGCACATTATCATCTCATCATTTTTCATCACTTCATCACACAATATTCCGGCCACCTCTTTTCAATCGTGAAGACCAGAACTTTCCGTAACCGAGAACGTGTTTTGGTAACATTAGAAAAACAACTCAAATTAATAGAATAAAACGCTGCACAGAGACGAATTCGTGACACACCATGTGTGTCACGCGGTCCGGAGTTGACACAAGTGCTGCACAACGCCTTTGATAGCGCAGGCCGGAGTCGGGAGACAGCCACGGCTATCTCTACCGTCCGGCCCTGTTCTGTGCGCACTTTTCAGCGGCGCAAAGAGGCTGCTCACTGAAGCGTGGCACCGACTCACTCCGCGCACAAGAAAAGACCATCTTCGAAGGTAGATGCTTCAGTTTGACTCAAGAAGTCTATAAATGTACCCCCGCCTCTCCAAAGAGTTCATAATGGCGCCTCGGATTTTCTCCATTATAGTCGCCTATAGATCCTCCAAGGTGTTCCAGTGATAGTGCTAGGGAACCTGTTGAGGAACTTTGACTTATTGCAGGGATGCTGGTACAGACGGTGAAATACGTGAAGCTCAGGAGCAATTCCTGAATGCCACCTGGACTCGTTATCTCGCGCAGGCTTTTGGACGGGCGTTTTTCACATTTCGGTCAGTTCCACTTGTTTCACACATTATAATTAAATCTAATTATCTCATTAGCATAATTATAATTTAATTATTAATTATTATTTACATCTTTTTATACGACTCAAAGTTTTTAGTCAACGTTCTCAGGTTTTTTAGATTTGACTATAATTTTTTATCAATCCTCCTTTTAGAACTGTTCTACCAAATCCTGCAGAAGCACTGTACGTACCGGACGTATGCCTATCAGCTCGTATTTACCCGTCCAACCTCACTTATGATCTCACCTTGACTGAGGTGATTTTTTTATTCTTGCGTGAAGTTGATCTCTTCATGGGAATGCTAAAATTTATCTTTTTCACTTGTTGTGACTAACCGTAAGTTGCCCATACTAGACACCATAAGCACACTCGAGCGCGTTGGACCCTTGTTAGGCGTATGACTGGCCGTGCGGTGGCGCAAATGGAGCATGGGGACGACCCCTGGGTACCAGTACCCTATAGCTCCGTTTCCAAGGACTTTTGGGTGGAGGAAGCGGCGCACTACTGCAGCCACGGACCTATTAGCCTCATAAATAGCGGAGATCCTGGCAGTCGCGTGGTCCTAGCACTCCTGCCATGCAGGTTCGAATGACGGAAGTGGCACTATCTATGAGGTCGCCGACCTGCGTTCCTCATACACCAAGAGTATACCACCTCTCAGGCGATTGCGGAATGTTTCATCAAGTGAGCCCAGTTGTTGCACCGTTTTCGCCCTCACTGACCACTGATACAGCTAAATATTAGGGTTGGCGGGAAAGTTCTGTCATATTTTTTGAACTCAAAATACTTGCCCATTACCTGAAGAGGGGTAACCGGTAATGTGAGCACTTATACATCAAGGAGTGGTCTTTCTATTAGTACCACTCGCTTGACTCCTGCTTCTTCTTCTTCTGCAATATGGACAAGGATTTATCCGCTACCATCGGCACCGACCCCTCCAAGCGCTTCCTCAAACTCTTTCTTCTACCACCCTGACGCCAGCATGACAGCTGCAGATGCCAAAATAATGGAGCTGCATAAGTACGATGCCCTCAATCATCGGACAACCTTTCACGACGCTAATGCGGGAACCTACAGTTTTGATAACGATGTGAGGTTTGGGTGTACCTGTGAACTCAGCTTGAGGGAGCTGCGGGTCGGGAAACTGCTGGATGAAGAAGCTGCTTCAATGCGTACGCAAAGCAGCTACGAGATCTAAGCGTACCGTCGATCAGAGGGAAAAATTTGTCCGCACAGCCCCCTCATCCTCATCATGATAGTGCAGCGCACTCCGTCCAAAAAAGTTCGAGCCGTACCTCATGCAATAGAGCTGGATGGCTCTCCCTTTGCATCGATGTAGCCCTGACATTGCTCCTTCTAACTGCTAGTTGCCCCCGCCCCCCGTACTTAACCGTTATATGGATCAGAAAACCTCAGCGACTCGAGCCCAAGTCAAAGTTGAGATGATGTCCAACTTTGCGTCGCGCCGGCCTGCATTGTGAAGCGATGGCATCCATGAGGTGCTCAAAAACTGGCGAAGAACCCCGCAAGAACATTACTTTCTTCCTGTACACCTCTCTATAAAAAGAAAGCCTGATTTGAAAAAATATGACAGAACTTTCTCGCCAACCTTTAAAAGGCAAAGCCCAGAATTCAGAACGTAAAACTTTATGTTCTTTTTGCAGCCTCTGAGACACCTACGAGAATGGGGCGAGTTCTATAATGGTGTTGCCACGGGTCTATCTGTGGTTGGCGCTGATGTGGTGCGAGTTGACCATGAATGGCTGACTTTGTGCCATACAAGCGACAAGGTGAGCTCATTTCTGATTTTCATGTGAGAGTTGTGATTGTTTTAACTTACAAAAGGAAGTCCTTTCAGGTCGTGGAGCCCATTTTTGAAGCGATCTTTTGCATGTTGTGGAGGTACATGAGGGGACCACAAAAGTGTAGTTCATTTTTGCCTCGTGCTTCTGAAATACCGCAAAAGGATGGACTATAGGCCTGGGCGTGCCTCTAGAATGCCGTCAAAAGGGGGGTTGGGGGGACCCTATAGCCCTAATGGTCGAAACCCAACAGTGACAGAACTTTGCATTCTTGCATTTTGTTTACTTGTATTCGTATAAGTCGGGACCTTTTGCTTGGACGGAATCGTGGGCGGATTCCGTGTAGGTGGGGGCATTCTTCTCGTTCCCAATTTCGATTTCTGCGGATGTCTCCTGTGAAGAGTTGTCAGTTCCTGTAAAGCTGTGCAGTAGTAGGAGCTTCATTTACACTTGACAAGAGCCTTCAGGTCTCATCAAGGTGAAACGCGCAGTTCAACAGAAGCCAGCAAAAGAAACTAGCGGAAGTGCAAACTGCTTTGCCTCCTTTTTCCTCTCCCCCTTAGCCGAACAGCGCCAAATCGTATCTAAAAACAACCAAATCTTCTGTCCTGACGAAAGGAACGAAAAAAAATCGTCGCGTTCGTCATGATTTCGCAGAACATTCTGCTGTCTTCCCCCCCCCCCCCCCCACCTCCTTGGCAAGTCCAGAAGCGCGCTAGCAGAAACGATCTAAACATTTCTGTTCCCATCACCATCACTACAACATGCAACAAACTTAAGAAAACGGGCCCCACGATTTTAAAAACCCACTCCGATGTCCTTTCCCCACCATTTCAGAAGTGCTAGCGGTGCTCGTGTAGTCTCATGGTGAGTTACGAGCCCCATTGTAGAGACGATTTATTCAGATTTCACCTCCGACTGCTGCTGGACTACTGTATGCCTTTGGTTTGAATGGTCATTTGCCAAATTTCAATATGTTCCACGTTCACGAAGTACTGGCATCGCTGGATAAGTTCCCGTCGATTGCTTTGCTTCTCGGCATGGCGATGTCAAAAATTGGTACTGGTGATCGTCAAGTAGGTCATAGTTTTTTTCATGTTATTATTATTATTATTACCCAAGTCCTTGTGTCTTCACACCAGCAGTTACTACAGTTAAGAGTGAACGGTGGAGATGAGAATGGAATAAGGAAATGAAATCTAAGGGTACCCGACCCTACCATGCCGTCGGGCCCTATGGACACAATTTTATGAATTTCTTGAACATGTTTAGGTTTACAAGCAAAGTCGCGAGTCGTCACTTCCTGCTCTTACCCTTTGAGTTCATGTGGATGGGCTTCTAATAAAGGATAAAGGATAAAGTCTTCGCCGTTAATCAATCCCTTTGTGGGATGCGGCACGCATTCTACTTCCATTCAGAATCGTAGTGGCTTATTGAATGCGATGTGGCCTATACAATGACTTGCGGTGGCCAGCCGATGTACAAGTCAGTGTTTTATCCTCCCAGACGAATCTGGTACCAATTTACCGTCCCCGGAGGGTAGAAGGCTTGGTTGGCCTGGGCGGGTGTCGACCCGGGATTCGAACCCGGCGCCGCGCGAGTGGTAAGCGCGCCACTTGTCACTACACCACCTCCGCCCTCGTAG
>MU951616.1:0-12639 GCA_036418165.1 Cooperia oncophora
GCGGAGTGCGGAGCTCCGGATTCCCTCTCTCACTTGCGTGTAGCGGGAAACTCCGAGCATCGCCCTTTCGATGGCGCGTTGAATAACGCCGACCGCATGCTCATCCTGCTTTCGTAGAGTCCAAGTCTCTGAGGCGTACGTCAAGGCAGGAAGGACCGCGGAATCGAAGAGGTGGGCACGGAGCTTGGTGTTCTTCGTCTTCTTCGCTACTCCCTCGATGTTCTTGAAGGCTCCCCAAGCCGCTCGCTTCCTCCTGCTCAGCTCTGGAGCTAGGTCATTCATCATATTGATTTCACGACCTAGGTACACATAGCTAGAGCATTCAGAGATGGTCGTTCCGTTGAGCGTGAATGGGGCATCAGATACCAATCCGTTTCTCATGAACATCGTCTTCGTTAGGTTCAGCCGTAGACCGATTCTTCCACACGCGCAGTCGAATTCAGCCAGCATTCGTTCCGCTTGCTCGATGTTTGGCGTTATCAAAACGATGTCGTCAGCAAAGCGGAGATGGTGTAGTTGCCGACCGTCGATCTTCACTCCCATGTCTTCCCATTCCAGTTGACGCATGACGTTCTCGAGAGAGGCGCTGAAGAGCTTGGGCGAGATGGTGTCGCCCTGTCGGACCCCTCTCTTCACATCAATGATGATCTCCTTGTAGAATGGTGAAATCTTGGTCGTGAAGTTGCTGTAGAGCTCACGAAGAATCCTGATGTACTGAGTAGGAATACCCTGGTTGCCCAGGGCTTCGATAACCGCTTCTGTCTCAACGGAGTCGAAGGCCTTCTTCAAGTCGATGAACGTGAGACATAGCGGCATCTTGTACTCTCGCGATACTTTCAATGAGCTTCTTACCGTCGTGGATGTCTGATCAGACTCGTGCGCTGAATCCTCTTCGAAACCCTGCTTGCTCGCATGGCTGTCCTTCGTCTAGTGTTCTGCCAATCCTATTCAGGATGACTCGTGTGAAGAGTTTGTAGACTACAGACAGCAGGCAGATTGGGCGATTTTTTTTTCTTAATTGCCAATGTCGTACAGGTCTCCCTTCTTGTACAGCAACACAGTCTTGCTGGTTTTCCACGAGGTGGGTACCTTGCATTCCGACAGGTAGCGCGTGAAGAGTCGAGCCAGAGTTTTGACGAGAACTGGCGGAAGATTCTTCAGATGTTCGGGTCTGATCCTGTCGGGACCGGGTGCCGTACGATTCTTCACCGACGAGATGGCGTGTCGGACTTCGGAAGGAGAACTGCAGGAACGACATATCCATCCTGCTCCAAGCGGTATGGTTGCAGGTGGACGTGGCTGTCAAAGAGATCCGAGTAGAAGTCGTGGATGACCTTCTCCATTGCCCTTCTGGATGCGGTGATTGTTCCATCCGGACGTCGGAGGGCGGTCATCTTGGTCTTACAGTTGGCGAAGTCGCGGCGGGCGTTGCGTGCTTCCCAGCCTCTGCGGCTTCCACCAATACTGCTGCTCTTCTCTCCTTGAGGTCTTCTTTTATCGCTCCTCTGCATAGCTTCGCAAGCTCAGACGTCAGCTGGTAATTGCCTGCGGCTCGTGCGGCTCCACGTTGGCGAATCAGCTCGAGAGTTTCCAGAGATAGACGCTTCTTGGTAATCTTGGAACCCTCTGACTTCTTGGCGCAGTCGTGAAGATGTGCAACAAGCCGTTCGTATTCCTCGTCGATGTTTCGTATAAGTCGATGTTGTCGATGACAGAATCCTCCCAGAGCCCAGCGAGAGAAGTGAAGTGATCCCAGTTGATGAAGGTCTTTGGGCTTCGCTTCTTGAACTTTGCGGCTCTCTCTCCTCGCATCGAAAAGCGGAATCTTGCGCGAAGGAGGCGATGGTCGGATCCCGTGTAGAACTTAGGGACAACAGCGACATCGATTAGGCAAAACCTTCGATTGCAGATGATGTGGTCGATCTCGTTATGGAATTGTCCACCAGGAGACTCCCATGTCCAGCGTAGAGAGTAGGGCTTCTGGAACTGCGAGTTACCATGGATGTGTGGTCGACTGATAAACTCAGACAGCCTTTCACCTGCTCATTCCACTCCGTTCCGTGAGTTCCGATGTGAAGTTCTTCAGCCGTTCTTCTTGGTCCGATCTTAGCGTTGAAATCACCGACGATGACCTTGAAGAAGGTATGATCTTCCTTGTAGAACTTCTCCAATTCCATATAGAACGCTTCGAGCTCATCCGTCGTACGTAGCGGGAGTGGTGCGTCACGGACCGACGAAGATTAGTCAAAGCTGAGAGGTGAACCACATCTTTCTCGAATCGCCCAAACGTCCGCATTCGTCGTCAGACTTTTCGTACGAATCGATGTTCATGGCCAAGTGCGTGTTGACGAGGACGCCCACACCGCCAACGCCTCTGCTGTCGCATGTTCCGAGGAACAGTTCTTCTCCAGTCTCGTATACGGCGTGTAGCGGGCGATGCCTCCTCGTCTCGGTCAGTCCGATGACGTCGTACTTGATCTTCCTGGCTTGCAACATCAGATCTTCGATGTGAGCTTCCGATGCAAGCGTCCGTGCGTTGAAAGTACAGATCGTCATCCTAGTCCTGGGCGACTCAAATCTCCGTTGGCCCTGTGATTTTTGCAGCCTCGTCCGAGCGGTCCCAGCCGACGTCGCCCTGTCGGTGGTTCCCTCAGCTTCAGGGGAATGAGGCCCATAGTTGTTACTGTTTTCGGCGAGAAGAAAATTAACCACGCGTAGCTCGCCAGGCTCTGACGTGGCACCCTCCGCATTGGTACGTTTTTGGAACAGTCCAAAACCGTTCACCCCCACGCCACGATGAGGCTGCGGATAGGATTTGTGGGGGGTATGAAATATAAGGGAAGCATAATAACTGAACTATGCCTCCCATGAGTATTATTACGAATGGTATTATTACAGAATTTGACTTGAACTATCGGAAAATTTATAGCGGAAAAAGCATTCACGATATTTTATTGCAGTTTCATGCCAGGAAGGTTATTCCTGTGTGCTTAGCCGGCCCGCTACAAACGCACATTTGCTGCTCCTCAACTTCAGGCAACACAGGTTTGTAATTTTCAAATCATCAAACAATCATTTTGGTTTGGAACCGTGGCCACTCACTCTAGCGATATTGCCTATACAAAGGTATGCTGGTCCCAACTTTAGACCTGAAAACAATTTTTCTTCATAAACTCGCCCCATGCATCTAATGGCACAATATGTTTCCATTGGGTTTTCTTATCAGGAGGGGGTCAAACAAACTGTAGCCAGTGATACTCAATCATTCCGTCTGATACTCATTTTGAGGCAAGCAAATGGCCCTTCTTTCCTGTTCGAAGTGTTAAGTTGTGATCTTTTGTATAACTACAGAATTTCAGGTACTTGTCCAAACGGCGAAACACCTTTGTCCACTCCATCAACCTGCACGTCTGCACATCCCTGTCCCACCGGATATAGCTGTAGAGAAGGCAAATGCTGTTCATCGCCAAGTAAGAGAATCATCCCGGAAAATATCTTGCGCCAACATTTGATTACGAGTCTTGTGCCTAGAAGCTCTCAGTGTTATTATGTTATTAACATTTCAGATGTATGTCCCGCTGGCTTACCGGCAGGCGGTGGCCCAACATCTTGTGGTGAGGACAATCCATGCAGAGACGGATATGAATGCGTTACCGCCGGTGCTTCTCAATATTGTTGCCCATCAAGAGGTATAATTTAGAGGCAGCTTGAGTTAAAGTAAACACCTCGTGGATCAAGATGCAAGGCGCGATTTCGGGGTTCCGCAAACGCGTTTTTATGATTGGCGCTTGCATGTTGATATCCAATTTCAATGACCCGCTTTTGCGCTTACGGGAGCGCCATTGACCTGACGTCACTCTCTAGCACTGTGGCTGTTCTTGCGGAACTGTTAATATCTCAGAAATTCCTGAAAAGACAGTATTTTACACATTTTTTTACAAAGACACTTGGCTTTGGCAACCGCAAAACCTTTTGGTTTCTTATGTCGATATTCCCCTCCCTATATTTCACCATTCTATCTTTCTCTCACAGAAAACGCCTGCTCTTTGCCACGACATTCCGGCTCAGCGTGTGCTAACTCTCGTCCGGCCATTACTCGTTATTACTTTGATGTGTTCGACTGGTTCTTGCAGACATCGTTTCATTTAGGTAATGCGTTTATTCTTTCCGTCTCGTTTTTTTTGTTCTTCTATTCTGAGTCATACCATTTGTAACCAAGGATTTTCAGTCAATGTGGAGGTAATGCTAACAATTTCAACAGTCTTGAAGAATGTGAAGGGTTCTGTCTGGACACTCAATGTCAACATGGACAGGTAAAACTTGTTAAAACAACCTGACTGAGGGGATCTGTTGGCTTAAAGGCACAAGGGCGCAACGCTGAGGGCGGGCGATTGTCACCAACGTATCTGTGGAAGGAGCTGAGTAGTGGGTGTGGCCATCACACTCTTCAACGCTTCCGCCAAATGGGTGCGGCGCAAACAACCGGGACCACCCCTGCAACTAGTGCCCTTTGTTTTGAAGCAACAAACCCAACAACCCGCGATTATGGTGGTGATACAGCTGAAGCGTCTCTCCTATTGGTGCGTCCCTGTCTCCAAATCTTTCAAGAAAGGTACGCCGCTGAGAAAAGCGTAATGGTTGACTGTCTCCGCCCAGATGATCCGCGTGCACTGTGCCTTCATAGACCAGGAAACCAAAATATAATACATTCCAGGGACTATAGAATAAAATCTACAGTATTCTTAAAAACTACAAATTAGTAAACTGTACTTGTAGGCATATCGCGTTGGTGCCGTGAACGCTGTATGTGCTCTTACAGCTACGAATACATGCCCTCAATCGCACTCATGTATGAGTCCAGTCTTCGGGCCATCTGCAGTATGCTGCCCAAATCCTGGTGAGTATTACTTTAAGCGCGCTATATTTTTTTCGTCTGTGGTGACGTAGGCGTAACGGCTGGAAGCTGTATCAGCGTTTAAATGTATGTATACCTTTGGCACTCGCATAGGGCAAAGTCACGAGGGGACCCTCGTGTTCATGGACCCTTTTTCTTAGAAGGCAAAGGCCGAAGGGGAAAGCGATGCCGGTATGAATGAATCGTGGATCAGATGCAGAACGAAGGGGCCTTCAACGATCTAAGAGACACTCCTTAGTGATAACGGCTAACCCTAAAAATATGGATCCCATACGAGGGGACGAGGGAGGAACAGAAAGAGAATGTGATTCCTGCCGCACTCTTGATAAGCAGGTAAAGCGGTGAGTTCTGGCTCTAAGCCAGAGCACTCACAGCGTAATGGTGGACCAGAAAGATTTTTGCATAGTAGCTGCTTCAAGTTAGGGAGGAAGATGAGGCCGAGTTGCTGAGCTCACTACCATTTAATTTGGATGGGCTAACATGACGGGCTAAAGGCAGTGGGCACGATTTCTGCAGGAGGGGGGGAGGGGGGATCACTGTCAACGTCATTGGTGGGAGGGCTGCGAGAAGGATATGGCTACACCCCACTCACCCCTTCCACCAATGACGTGAGCCTAGCGGCCATCCTGCCCACCGCTTCAAGTACCTACTATTGTTATCCACGTAGCTAGCAATCATACACATCCGTGGCATTACTCGTAGCACGCGTCAGGGCATCCTGCGACTTAGGCGGTGGTAGTCAGCGGACCTAGGCGTTCTCACATATACCAACAGATCAATAAAGCTAGCAAACTAAGAATTCTTCATTTTTCAGAGCTAACCTGCAATGAAATGGTCTCTGCTGGAACACCCTGTTTTGGCCGATCTGTCACTATTCAGCGATTTTACTTCAACCCATCGACCAGGTAATATTATACTTGAACAACATTTCTTTGAGGAGGATTAACAGGGTATCACTTTTTAGGAAATGTCAAGCCTTCCGTTCGTGTAAGTGGCAATGCCGTAAACAACTTCCACAGCATGCAAAGTTGCCAAAGACCACTGCTTAAACTCTGCAGAAAGCGGTGAGGCCTTTAAAATATTGCGTCTCCCTTTTAGTTGAGTCGCCACCCAAAGTAGTGCTAAGTTTTCCGTGAAAGTTTTTGATTGTTCGGCAATTTTGGTATGAGATTCTACTTCAGATTTTGCTATGCTCATTCTATATTGCAGCGGTATCCGAGATGGAGGAATAGCGATTGGGAGAATTCGGTGAAGATGCGGCGACCAGACAGCAGTGGAGGGGGGTAGAGCGATTTACTGTTTCAGCGCTGCGGCAGATTACGCCAGTTAGGTAGTTTCTAGACAGTTGACCAGGCGGGTCAAGCAGCATTCGACAGAGAAAGCTAAATTGACCAAGAGAGACGAGACGAAGATAGAGTGGCGCGAGAGAAGTCGACTCGCGCATACACGGCACGGTTGGAGCGGTTGGTCCTGGTTGCGAATGTAGCGATGTTATACCCTTGCAACGCTTTATTTTGCTAGCACTCATTGCGACTGGGAAGTAGCGCACCTCAACAGCCCTGTCAACCATGTGGAAGCCTTGCTGGTAAAAAAAAATCAGTTCCAGTAATCAATCTCAAAAAACCATTTCATCAAAATGCAATATTATTATTATGGTTGATAAACTATTATTATCGCGATTCTAGTATGTGGTGGAGCAGCCGCGCTCATGGATCCGAACCAGCTGCCCAACGCTGTTCTGCTTCTGTACCGTGTCCAGCCGGCTACGAATGGCAATCAGCCGGACACTTCTGTTGCCCTTGACTTTAGCATTAACTTTCTACTACATTTCTTTTCTGTTTCTTGCTTAACATCTTTCTACTACATACAACAATTTTCACTAGAAGTGGCATAATTTAATAGTGAGCGCTATATGCCATCGTCGGCAGACGGCGGCACTTCCCCTCCCGTACGCCGACCGATTCGTCGCGCCTTCCTCTTTCAGTGAGGCTCTCGGCTGATGCCAAGATTCTTTGTCGAACAGTAATCTCCACCATTCCCATTACTTCAGCACTATTACCCTTTGCCTTATAGTGGAAAGGAGTGTTTTGATCACCTGCACAGATGAGACTCCGGCATTACCGTTATCCCTGAAAGATCGAGGCCTCCCACGGGCAAAGTGCAGCTCTTTCACAATAGGGAGAAATACCGGGGTGAGCCGGTGATCCAAATGATATCGGCCATACTGTAGAGACTGAAGTGGAAGAACTTAGTGCCTGGAGGACTATACCAAGATTTCACTTTCAAAAATCAAACAACGAAAGAAATAAGTTTTTTTGATTGATTATCTATTTTATTTGGTTGTTTTATTCAGCTACTCCTGCAACGGCTTCAATGGTAGAGTAATGTATGTTCCGGATCCACCATTGCGGAACAATGTGGTATCTACGATCAAGCACAAGAAAATGCAAGTCAATTCGCTTATAACGGTTGGTTACTAGGAATATTAAAGGCACAGTTCGCGACCGCAAATTGCGGGAAACGGAACTCAACTAGGCACAAAAAAAGAATAGAAAACTAAGGTAATCTGTTAGCGAAGAAAATCAGCAGGTTAAAAGCAGTTCGAAAATGTATATAGAGAAAGATAAGATAGAGCTATAGCTAGCAGCCGGTGAGGGTCGGCATGGGCCTAAGGGGTGTCCATGGGCCTAATTAGTCAGCTTCTAGCGGAGTTCTTGCCGTTTTTCACATTTTGAAAGTAGCGCAGCCTCAAAAATCGCCTTCCGGATCGTCCGACACATTTGAGAGGTCATAGCCTTATTTTATCGCGGAATGTGCCTTTAAGTTCCAGTTATTCTCAATACATTCCAATAACTTAACCGCTCCCTTCGGCCTCTCGGTGACGCGGATAGCGTTCTCGCCCGAAAAGCGCAATGTGCAGAATTTGGCCCCGCCTAAGGCTACGTTTTTGGCAAGAAGTCAGCATTCCTGTGGAAACAACTGCGAAGGTCTCTTCTGGCTGCGTTCATACTTTGTGGCAGCGACCAATAGCGTCTTGCTAGGTCCGACAGCGCGCAGCTGGTTGCAAACTTAATCTATAGATTATAAATTTATCGCTTTTAACGTCTGCCAGCGCTCACTAGGCGACCTAGTCGTCTCGAGGACCTAGGGAAGTTATAGGATTGGTCCAGCGTCTGCGTCTACCACACCAGTGCATCCGGGAGTGAGTGTATGGGCGATAGGGGTAGCAGACTGCTGGTAGAGACTATGACGCGATAGGAGGGTAGCAGACAGCTGGTACCTGTATCGCCGGTCTACGGACGACTTGAACTCAATCCCTTTAAACGCGTCGAGCCTCTCTTTTTCTCTGCACTCCCTCGTCTGCATGGACACTCTATTTGAGCCGTTTAGTTGTGACTACCTCACTCCAGTTTTTCAACCGACTATAGTAGCTCAACCCACCCCGATTCCGCTATTCCTTAAAAAAATCCCGTTTCCTGGCTCGCCATACGTTTTTTGCACGTTTCGATGCATTGGCAGCCGTTGCCCTCTATCCGTCTGCGTCACAGGGTTTCGCGTAACAGACCATGCAAGAATTAGTACAAGATGTCAGCGTAGACCTTTATCGCGCATTACTCTCTTACCACCATTCATGTCAGGGAACCCTTGGATTGTTCCCCGTTAGCCTCCTGTCCCCCACTTTACAAGTTTTAGCAGATGGGGCGCACTAGATGGTCGCGTCTATTTCCGCATACAATTGGTGCGTGGACTGTTCTTCTCAAAGCAAAACGGTTTTCAGTGTCTAGAATGTTGACATGGTGATAATAATGAGTTAATTTCAGGATGTGGAGGAACAGCAAATCGCTTCACCTCTCGTAAAGCGTGCGTATCCACCTGTGTGAGTTCAACGTTGTCGGGATCATGTCCTCGTGGCATGACACCACTTATCGAAGACGGCGATACTGTTGTCAAGGTGAGTCGGAGCTTATTTAGAACATTTTTTTCTTTTCTATAGTTGTTTGACACCTTGGTCCGCAAGATGATGGAATAACGATGAAATAGCAGTGACTCGGGGTTCAGCATTTCTGTTTTGATTTCAAGGGTGGGGAGGAACGCGACTGCCAGTTGTCAAGTGAGCAGAGGGAAGGGTGTCTCATAAGGTTGCGTTCATCCTTAGCGACAGCGTCCACCAGCGTCTACCAGCGCTTACCAGTGACCACTAGCGTCTCGAGCGTCCGGCAGCGTCAGCTACTAAGAAAGTATAGATATCGATCTAGCATCTGCCAGAGTCTGTGAGCGTCCACCAGCGTCTGCCAACGTTTATCAGTGGCTGGGAAGTAGGAGGGTAGCAAACAGTTGGACTAGGCGTCACGAAATCGCGGCCTGTGCAACCGCATCGTCAACTACGCTGTAGCAATTGTGCGGTGCGGTTGCACACGCCGCAATTTCACGACGCCTAATCCAGCTGTTTGCTACCCTCCTACTTCCCCATACTCTCTACTCCCGGTCGCTGGTGAACGGTAGACGCTGGTAGGCGCTGCCAGACGCTAGATTGATATCTATACTTCTGCAGCCTCGCGACACTGGCAGACGCTGGTAGACGCTAGATCGATATCTATACTTTCCTAGTCGCTGACGCTGCCGGACGCTCGGAACGCTAGTGGAGCTGGTAGACGCTGGTGGACGCTGCCGTAAAGTATGAACGCTGCCTAATAGAGTGACAGCTGTAGTATAGCACCCGTTCAGAAGACTTTCGCACAAATATCAATAAGATGTGTTTGGTTATTTCCAGCAGGAAAACATACAAAATGAAAGCTAGGAATCTAGATATTACCGTAGTAAACTTATCTGTTCTCGATTACGCCATTTCACTGGGACTTGTCCAATCTTTTCTTGTTTGTTTCGCTGAAACGCCTACTTTCAAATTCACACACATGCGAAGCAATATTTTCTGAATGTTACTAATTTAGGCGTGCACGTTGAACGTTATGAGCACTTGTCCCCCTTCGGCCTCGTGCGTTCGTTCAACGACAAATCAACCAATTTGTTGCCAGACAGTTACGTCTTGTCCAGACAACCGTATACCCTACGTGATTCCAGGTTTGAACCCCTTTTTCGATGCAGTCGTTAGTTGAGAGATCCTCGCAGTAGCGTGTTCATTTCTGATCTCCGAGATTAGGCCACGACTACTCTGGTTGTCTATGCTCCGGCAAGCTGCAGGGTATACGGACGACTAAAACCCTTTAACGGCGCCAACTTTCTGTTTTTCTCAGCGCTCTCACCTCTGCATGGCGTTTTGTGACCACTTTGACCTTTCACATTCCAACTTTTAACGCACATTGAAGTGGCTCGTCTACTGCCGGTGTCCTCTACTTTCAAAAGAACTCATCTCCTGGCTCGCGACATGTTTTTAGTATCTCTCAGTGCCCTGGCACCTAGAGTCCTTCGCTTCTCTGCGCTCCAGCATTTCGCAGTAGGACCTCCGCCAAAAGTGTTAGTTGTCACATAACCAAGCTGCAGCCCTAGTCAGTGACAGGGACATGAACGCATCATCATTCATCCTTTTTGTCACCATTTATCTTTTTTTATTTGTTTGTGTCAATATTCAACCTGTTCAGGTTCTACCTCTGTTGTAGCTTGCAATGTAGATGCAGATGAATGCCCAAGTGGAAATTCTTGTGTCGAGTCAAGGTTTGTTTTGTTCTGTTCTAGGTATTAACCTCACATCTTGTTCATCTCCTTCACTGTTACCTTTATATTCTTGAATGCTCGCCGTCTCACTCGTCCTCTCACTTATTGCGAGGTTTATGCGCATGAAATATTAATAGTAGTCACGCACCAGTCATATTTAGCTACTGTAACAGCAACGCGACCGCGCAGGTCCTCTAGAGCGGATTCCAGCCTTAATCGTACATCCTAGTATGGAGAGAAATGTCTATTTGTCGCTTTATAGCTCCGTTCCTGGATTCCATATGTGTTGCTCAACAACCGGCTCCGTAAGCCGCCGTCCGAATGGCTTCGGTAGTGCAAGGAAGGAACCGAACACTCTTGCAGCGCTCATCAGAAGGTACGCTCCAAGTTCCACTGTGATCGCGTTCGTACTTTATAAATTTGAATTTGCGCAGTTTTCATGAGGACCTTGTTAAGTAATAGTAGATCGATTGGTGGGCTCGTGTCAGCGAGGCTGGATTATCGCGTGTGCAACCCCCATTTTGTCCTTTTTTCGTCGCCGGAGTGGACAAGACTGAGATCATATCATGCCGTATCACTCGTCTTCAGAAAATATGTTAATCGCTAGCCCCGTTCATAAACTGCCGTGGAAAAAAGGATTTAGCCGGCCCGGCTAAATATTGACGCCTTAGTGACAACTTCCACCATCCGCAGCGACAAAACATTTTAGTCCTGCGTCATTACGTACGTGGGGACGGGCGGCAGCGCGCTGCACTCTGTGACGCGGACAAGCGGCTGCGGGCTTCGATGGGAATCTCGGCTGCAAATTCTCACTCTTTCAACTCTGTTCAAGCTTCTAAACGTGAGCAAGGTGATTTCTTTCTGACCAATTTTAAACCAGTACTGACTCTGAATGACATCTGAAAAATATAAGCGTTTGAATAAATGCTTGACAATTAAGGCAAAAAACAGGGAAAGACCTAGTTAAATCGACATAGAAATAAAGGAAATCAACAAAGAATAAAGGAAATCAGAGGTGAGTGAGATGAGAGAATTGGTCAGAATAACTCACCTTCCACTTTAGAAGCTTGAAGAGCTGAAAAAGTGGGAATTTGCAGCCGAATTCCATCGAAATCAGCTGATTCACCGTCACCGCCGCAGCCGCTGTCGCGTCACAGTGCAGCGCGGCTGTGCCGCCCCGACAGTACCGTAATGATGAGGACTGTATGTACACATAGGGCACAGCTTATGCTGGGTGAGAGCAAATAACCATATTTCCTGGGAGCTGCGTTCACACTTTGCTGCAGCGTCCACGAACGTTTCGAGCGTCTGGCAGCGCCACCGACTGGGAAGTCGATGTAGCGTCTGCCAGCGTATCCCAGCGTTCGCCAGCGTCTACCAGCGTCTAGAGTTCCTGGGAACTACAGGTATCGATTTGGCGTCTACCAGCGTCCACCAGCGACCAGCAGCGTCTCGAGGGCTAGGGAAGAATAGGCATCGATCTAAAGTCTGCCAGCGCCTACCAGCGACCAGCAGCGTTCGGGAGTGGAGAGTAGCACGATAGTAGGGTAGCAGACACCCGGTAGAGTATGGTGAGCTGTTTGCTACCCTCCTAGCGCCATACTCTGGGAGACGCTGGTAGACGCTAGATCGATATCTATACTTTTCCAGTCGCTGACGCTGCCGGACGCTTGAAACGCTAGTGGACGCTGCCGCAAAGTATGAACGCAGCCTAACCACTGAAGCCTCTTCCTCCTGAGGTGCTAAAGAGCTGAGCAAGAGAGCACTTCAATTGGGGAGGCGTGTTGATTTCATGCTCTCCCCAAGATCAATATGAACTGTGCCTTTGTTCGGCTTAGCTTACCTATTCGATTACAAGTAGTATTTTCAGTTGCGATTAGTAAAATTGTATTCTAGTACCGACTTGTTTTGATTCTTTGAACCGTTCTGTTGACCTACATCCTGTTGAAGTCATGTGTGCTTAGAGTTCCATGGCCTCGAAAGTTGAATTTCAATTTTTCAGCATTTCCCCATGCCCTGGTCAATTGACCTCTAATGGACAAACCTGTACAGTA